>PVHY01000264.1:0-271476 GCA_004024945.1 Uropsilus gracilis
CGGGATTCACCCCCCCACCCTCCCTGACCATTCCCCCTCTGTCCCGCCCCCCCACCCCAGTTGTAACCATTTGGTGTCTGTCTTTGTCTTTTTAACTTGTTTCTGCTAATGTGATTTCTTTTAGGTGTGTCCATGGTTTTTGGTTTTTTTTTTGTGTGTGTGTGTGTTTTCATTTTTTTATTTTTTTTGTTTGATTTTCCCTATATCCATCATATAAGTGAGACCATCCTGTACTTCTCTTTTTCTTTTTGGCTTATTTCCGCCAATATGAGTTTTTCCAGCTCCATCCAGGTCACTGCGAATGACATGTGTTTGTCCTCCTTGATGGATGCATAGTATTCCATCGTGTATATGTACCACATTTTTTTTTAGCCAATCATCCGTTTGGGGGCATTTGGTTTGTTTCCAATTCTTTGCAACTGTAAACAGGGCTGCAACGAACTACGGTTGATATATAGAATGAACTGCTCTGTGACAAGCACAAGGAAAAAGGATGTCTTTAAAAGATCCTTTCCATGATTCTCTGGATCCAAGGACTTGTGATTTTTTTTTCATTGAGATGAAGAAGACAACGGTGACATTTTTGGTTCTTGTATTAGTGCCTGCTCTGGAAAATTCCCTGTCAGACAAAAGTGTAAAGTGGGTTTCCTACAGAATGAAAGTTCTGACTGCCACCAAACACTTCAGAGATGGGAAACTTTGCACAGTATGCATACAGTGCTTCTTTTTAGTACCCCAAAAGATCTACTGGGGCAACACTCAATTCAGAGGTCACCAGTACATGTACTATCTGAGCAACTTCCCAGCTAATACTCTGAATATATGTAGTGACGCAGTCCTTGCAAATTTATGAAATCATACCAGTTTGTGGCCTTGAAAAATTGAAAAATTGGAGTGACAGTTTTCCATCTTCTCTATCCCTCAAGGAAGAATGTCAGCTAAATAGGAAAAAAAAAAACAGTTTCCATCATAAAGTTGGTGTTCCTGAGGTGTTAGGTAAAACACTTGGACTCGGTGATAGAGGTTGCTTTTTTTACTCCATTTCCTGAATGATTTAGAAATATTATTATTATTATTATTATTATTATTATTATTATATTGCTCGCTTTTTGGAAACAGACTTTATGTCAGAGTGCAGTGGTGACATCATGTGGTACATGCTATCAGTGTTAGGAATTGTCATCTGTTTATGGAGTTGTTACATGTTATGGAAGGTCCCAGATTTAATGTTCTCTTTTGTCAGTGCTTGTTGGTTGAGTGGTGGAAGAGTTTCACTGAGATTTACTGTTCTCTTAATGTTAATTCAAGATTTCCTTTAAAACAGCAGAATATTCACCAAATGCTTAATAACCCAAAACAAAATGGGTGTTGTCATTTGCATTTTCTTAGCATATTGCATCTCAGTGACCTGAGGCTCTGGAAAGACAAGGAAACATTTGTGACCTAGTAAGAGAGGTACAAGCATCGATGCTGATGTGGGATTTTCATGTAACAAATGAATGAGGAGATGTTACACTTTGGCCATCCTGGATCAGTACAGGAAGGCATGGTGACAGATGGCATGATATGATTTCACTGCAAAAGCTGCAAGAGAAATGTGAAGAACAATTTGTAGATATTGGTACATTTAGAATGACTTTCAAGTTTCAATTTAACATTCCAGAATTGACACTAGAATTAGTGAATTTAGTTCATTTGGACAAATTAATTTGAAACTGATATGCATTTGCTAAAAAGGCAGATGAGTTCTTCTAAAATAAATGAACTAGTTTGGGTCATGTGGATAGAGCTATTAAAGAAGAAAATACCTTTATAGTACTTGTCTTAATTTAGAAAATATTTGCTTGTGTTTGTATAACTTATAGACAAATCTAATTTTTCAGCATCAAATTTTTTATTACTAATATAGATCAGGCCATTTCTGCTAAAAATCCCCATCACAGTGAAATATGCTCTAGATTGTAAAATATACAACAGACTTGGAAGGCGTAATACTGAACTTGCAAGACCTGTCATTACATGCTTTTACATGGCGTAATGTCAAAGTGATGCTATTTTAGATATATTGTGTTAAATGCAAGGTAGTAAAATTGCTTCCATCTTTTTTTTTAAACTTTTGAGATCATTGTAGATTCACAAGAAGTACTTAGAAATAACATACACATATCCCAGGTGCCCTTTTCTTCATTGTGCACCATGGTGGCATCATGAAGAACTACAGTCCACTGCAGCTAGGACTTAGACATTGTTCCACTCAACTAGCAGATCATTCTCATCATGCTTCATAGTCACAGCCATCCTCACCCCTTGCTTAGCTCCTGGTAGTCACTTCTTAGTTCTCATCCCATTTCATCCTTTAAGGAATGGCATATAAAAGGAATGGCATATAAAAGGAATCATAGAGTATGAAAGTCTTTCCTGTTGGCGTTTAACTCAGAATTAATGTCAACAGTTCGTCCTGTCCATTAAAAGACATCGAGGGAGTTTCCACCTTCTGACTATTGGAAATGATGCTACTATAAGCATTTGTGTCCAGATTGCTTTTGTGAACAATAGTTTTCCTTATTCAGAGATAAATGTGCAAGAGTGATGGCGGGGCTTTCGGATAGAGGTTTGTTTTTAAAGAAACTGCCAAACCATTTTCCAGGCAGACCTGAACCTTTTTTAATTTTTAAAAAACCCCACTTGCAAGTTATTATTATTATTATTATTGAAGTACCATTGCATTCTACCTGTACAGAATTTGGCAGTAAAATATACGACAGACTTTGGATTTGCATTTTAAAATGACGTGATTTCTCTGCAATCCGTGTTGACACATGGCGTCGTCACTACTTTTTATTTTATCCATTCTGGTGCTATGCAAGCGGTTTCCCACGGTGGCTTTAATTTGAATTTCCCTGATGGCAAGTGATGCTGGACATGTTTGTGATTCTTGCTATCTAGCTGTCTTCTTTGGTCAAGTGTCTTTCACGTGTCTTTTGGTTATGTTCTTTTTTTTTTTTTTAATCTCAAGTTTTGAAGGTTTTGATTCCCGATAGCATCCTTGTTTTCTCTATGATTTGGCCATGTATTCCCCCCCCCCACCAGCCTGCAGTTTATTCAGGCTCTTCACAGGTCATTCTCACAGTACAAATTTTAATGGGATGCAATCCACTGTTTTGATGACTCTGTGGATGCCATTTTGTTGTCAAATCTCAGAGTGCTTTACCTAGCCACGAGCAGTCACATATCCTCTCCTGTTCCTTAAGCTCTGTGTTACATTTAAATCTGTTTTTGAGTGAATTTTAGGTAACTTTTACCTAACTTTATATCATTTTCTAGAACCAGGCCAGAGTCTCTTTTTTTCTTTACCAGCGGATGTTCAGTTCCCCCAGCAATTTTGTTGAGGAGACTCTTTGTCCTTCCATTACCTTGTTTCTTTACCTTTACAAAAATAAGTTGGCCATATAATTGTGCCTCGAGTCCTGGGGTCTGAGGCTTTGCTCCTCCATTCACCAATACGGCAGGAGTCCCATTCTGCCTGTGTCTCATTTTGGGGAAAACATTGACATCATGACTTGCTTGAGTCTTTACGTTTTGTTCTTTTCCATCTGTATTGTATAGTTTTAAGTATCTAAGACCTCCACTTGACTTCTCCCTATTTCATTTTTTTCCACGAGTTTTAAATTCTTTTACATGCTTGCATCACTGTTTACATTTTCATTGCTTATATAGACATAAAATTGATGTCTGCATGTTTCTTCTACTCTGTGACCTCTTGCATAATCTCTATAATTTCTATAGATTTCTCAAGCTTTTGTACATAGACAATAATGCATTCTGCAAATCGGGACAGTTTTATTTCTTCGTTGTAAATGCCTTTTCTTTCTTTCTGCCCTATGGCACTAAAAGGAACTCCAGGGCTCCGTGCACTAAAAACGGTGAGAGTAGATGTCCTTGTCTTGTTCCCTTGTGCTAAAGGGGCAAGCGTTCAGTCTCCCACCATTTTGCCAGCTGTCATCTTTTTGAAGATACTCCATATTGAGGAAATTCCCATTTATTCATGTATTTCTAAGTGGTTTTATTGTAAATGGGTATTTCTGTTAAATGACTTTTCTACATTAAATACCGCTGCCCTGTGATTTTCTTGTTCTTACGCTGTTAATACAATGGATTACATTGATTGGTTTTTAAATATTGAGCCATTCGTACATGCCTGGAACAGACTCCACTTGACACGGTACAGAATTAGTTTTTACATTGTGGAGATCTAGTTTCTAATACTTTCATTAAGGATTTTTCCATCTATATTCATGAGGGATGGTAGTCTGCAGTTATCTCTTGTTTTGTACAGCCTTTCAGTATATTTTGTATCAGAGTAATATTACCTTCACAAGATGCATTAGGAGATGGTCCTTCTTTTTCTCTTTCGTATGAACCATTGTATAGATTTGAGATTCTTTTAAAAAGGTTTGATAAAATCCATTGTGAAAATATCTGGACATCAGAGATTTCATTTTGGAGAGTATTTGAATTCTGAGTTCAAATTTTCTTAATTCTTCTTTAAAAATAGCATTTTGGATTTTTTGTCCATTTTCTCTTAGTTGTCAAAGTGTGAGTGTAGAGTTATGTGTGACATTCCCATGCATCTTTGTTAGATGGGAAATCTGGTGGTGTTCACTGTTCCAGTTCTGATATTAGTAATTTGTATTTTCTTTTTCTCACTTTCTCAGTCTTGCTAGAAATTTGTCAGTTTTATTGAAATAAAAAAAAAGAAAAAGAATTTAACTTCATAGGTTTTTCATTTGAGTTTTTCTGTTTTAATTTCATTGAGTTATGCTCTCATCTTTATTGTTTCTTTTTCTACTTGCTTTGGGTTAATTTTGTTCTTTTGTAAAGGTTTTGTAAATGGGACCTTAAATTTAAAGATTTAAGACTAACTTTTTTTTCTAATATATGCATTTAGGGCTATAACTTTCCCTTTAGTGTTTTTTAATGACCTACAAACATATCTGCAATTGTTCCACTCATTTTTTATTTATAGATTTACCAAGAAATTGGGCACAAAGTGGAAAGTTCCCCTACACTCCCCATTTCTCTGTGTAAGTTCCCCCTGCCTTTAACATCCGGCTTTGGTAAGGCACATTGGTCACAATTGAGGAAGCAACATTGACGCATTGTTGTCATCCTGGACCTGCCGTCTACTTTAGGGTCCACTCTTCATGGTGTGTTCAGTTCAATGCTGTGACCAGTGAATAGAGACATGTGTCCTGCAATTCGCAGCAGTGTCCAGAATACGCCCCCTGCCCTGAAAGTGCCTCCTGTTCTCCTTTTCCATCCCCTTTCTACCAGAACCCTGGCATCTATTGATCTTGTTTGCGGTTTCCATAGTTGCTCCCTTCCCAGAATGCCACATATTGGGAAAATCCTGTATGTATCCTTTCAAGATTCGCTTCTCTTAGTAAGAGTTGTTGGAGGTTTATCTGTGTCTTTCCAAGACATTGTTTTCTTCTTGTCTTCCATTTTCACCTTTTCCTCTGGTTTTATTTTATTCTTAAAAAAATAATATATCTTTTTATTGAATAAGTTTTGTTTACGTTTGCCTTTTGGGTGTTCCTCCCCCCTCCCCCTTCCCTCCCTCCCTGGTCTCTCCATCTCTTCTTTCACTGTCATTTATTGTTTAATTTTTAGTCCCTTGGGTTCTTCCTCTTCTTCCCTGTAGCAATGTCCTTTTGTCCGGTGTGGACGTGGTTTCCTGGGACACAGTGGCCTGTGCTTCGTTTTCCAAGTGTCTTTGTGCTGCTGGCCACCACTTCACACATGATTGTGTTCTTTCAATGCCTCCTCCTTCTTTCTGGTCGGCTGCTCCGGCTCATCTTCTGTCATATTTTGCTCCTTCTTTGTTTTGTAGTTCTGGTTGCTGGCTTTGAGAGCATTTTTCCTGGCCAAAGTTTGTGCACCATTTTTTTTTGGTCGAGCTAGGCCCTGGCAGATGGTTCTTTTCCTCTGGTTTTAATTGTGCATTTCAGAGAGTGACATTTTCGCTGTTGTCTTAGCACATAGATGATTTTCTATTCTTCCCTCTTGCTCCTTATTTTACTTTGCTGCCATTCATTTAGCTCCTGTACATGCCCTAATCACCCAGGATCTTGGGGCTATTCTGCTGACAAACTGTTGTCAACAACCATTGCTTCTCTCATGCTCTTCCTTTCCTTTTGGAGATCTGAGTTGATGACACAACAGTTTCCTTCTCTGATGAGCTACTTTATAAGACAGGTGGGCTGGCAGAGCATTTTCTCAATTTTGTTACTTGAAGTCTTCATTTCTCCTTCAGCATTGAAGATTAAATTCATTGGATGCAGAATTCCAAGAAGGAGATGTTTTTTCTTTAAACATTTTTAAATAGCTCACACCACTCTTGTCAGTTTCTGAAGAGGAGTCTGGAATAATTCTTGTCCTCTACTGTATTTGGTAAGTTTTCCTAGCCTGATGTATGTTCCCATGAAGTGATTTGCTCATATATTTCCATATGTTTCTGCTCTGATAAGTTGTGATATTGTATATTCACCTCTCTCTCCAGTGTTGGGGGTGATGATTTGCCCTATAGCATCAATTGTCTTTCTGGATCTATGTCTTGGTTTTCAGTTTGTTCAACTTTATTCATCTGTTGCGTAGATGGGTGTAGTGACTAATAGCCTCCTTGTAAGCAAGACCAAAGATCCTGATTTTCATTTCAATTTAATCATTTAAAATATGTATTATTCAGACATGTCATTTGTAGCCATATGGATGGAGCTAGAAGGAATCATGTTAGTGGAAATAAGTCAGAAAGAAAAAGAGAAATACGGAATGGTCTCACTTATATGAGAGCTATAGGGAAAACAAACAGACAAAAAGAGTTTAAAACTGCCAACAAAACTGAAACATAGAGCTTCATAGACGGGGGGAGGAGGGTGGGATGGGGGAAGGAAAGGGCACGGGAGATTAAGATGGTGCACGGATGATGGGGTGATGGGAGAGCCTCGGGGTAGATAGTGATGTATTATGCATGTATACATATATGTGTATATATACGTATATATGCAATCAATAAAAAAACAATGAAAATATTTATTGCGTAGATTGTGGATAACATTAGTTTATTTGGGGATACAGGGCCACATCTTTTCTAAATATACACCACCCCCGCCACCAAGCACTAAGCATCTTCCTCCTTTGTGCACTGCGCCCCCTTCACTCTTCTACCCACTCCCATCCCCCCTTCTGGTAACCTCAGTTCTTTAGTCAGACTTCCAGGGTTTTTGTCTCGCTCCTCACTTACTTTCTTTACTGTCCACATAAGGGTGAAATTGGCTGGTATTTTCCTTTGCCTTCTCATTTTGCATTGTCATATTCGGTGAGTTTTTGGCAATATCCAGCATCGCGAGTCCACCAGGATAGTGGTACCATACCAAATAGTTTCACTGTCCCAGGAAATCTCCTGGACTTTACCTACTCCGTATGAGCCACACACACCCCCCGAACCCCGACTGTCATATTTTCACTGTCTGCATCTTTGCCTTTTCTGACATGTCATATTGTTGGGATGATAAAGTACGTAGTCTTTCCAGACTGGCTTCTTTCACTTAGCCATATGCCTTTAAGATCCATCCGTGTCTCCCAGTATGTGCGGTTGTAAGTAAAGGTGCTATAAACATTCACATGCAAGTGTTTGTGCAGATGGAAGCTTTCAAATCACTTCGGTGAATACCTAGGAGCACCATTGCTGGTTTATATGATAAACTGTAGTTAGCTTTAGAAGAAACAGTGAAATTGTTTTTCTGAAATGGTTGTGCTATTTTCCATTCCCGCCAGCAATAATCAGTTCTGTTGCTCCACAGCCTCCCAGGAAATGTTATTGTCAGAGTTTTTTTTTTAAATGCAGATGCTTAGTGATATCATTGTGTACTGCTTTAGCAGTTTCACATTGACATAAGAACGTGTTTTCATATGCTTATTTGTAATCTGCCTTTTTTCACTGGTTGTTTTCTTATTTTTGACCTTGGATGTTTTTGTTTTGAATACAAGCCCTTTATCAAATATGTGGCTTAAAAGTATTTTCTTCCAGTCTGTAGCTTAGAGCAGATTTCTTTTTTTTTGCCAGTTCCGAACATTTAATTTGTTGTATATACATTAGTTTTTGTTAAATTAATTAATTTATATATATATATATATATATATATATTTCACATCTTTGTATTTTGTATTCCCTGGGAATCACCCACCACCTTCTCTCCCTGACTACTCTGCCCCATCTCCCCCCCCCCCCACTCCAGGTTGTGGTTCTTTTGTTTGGTTGTTAGCTTGTTTGGACTTTTCCTCCAGGTCTTTTGCTTGGTTTTCTTATATTCAATATATTAGTGAAACCATTTGGTTTCTGTCTTTGTTTCTGCTTATTTCTGCTAATATGGTTTCTTCTAGGTGAATGTAAACTGGTCCAGCCACTATGGAAAGCTGTGTGGAGGACTCTTAAACTAATGAAAATTAGAGCAGATTTCTAACAATTTGAATGAAACCCAGCTTATCCAATTTTTTTGTTGTTAGTTGTGCTTTTGGTGCTGTATCTTAAAAAGACCTCCGTTTTGTACATGAAGTCATCATATTTTTGCATTTTACATTTAGGCCTTTGATAAATGTATTATCCAGTTGGAGTAAATTTTTCAGCAAATTGTTAAATGCGTGAATGGATTTGTTCTTACACACGGGCAGCTCACTGTTATGGAAGCATTTTGTTTCAATGACTATCATTTTTACTTTGAGTTACTTTTGCTGCTTTGTTCAGTAGAATTTTAATGATTATAAGAAAAAATCGGCAGTGACCCGCTGACTTCTCTGGGGTCCTTGAATCGTTTCTCTAAGCTCACTCCTCAGGAGGTCAGTGCCAGAGAACTTGATTGGAATGTCCAGACCGGGGTTATGCATCATCCCTGTTGCTGGAACTTTCCTAAGAAAAAACAGCTCGGTGAGTTACATCAAACATTGCCTAGATTCTTTTCCATACATATTTTTCCTTAGTGATATCCAGCACGTAGTTTTCCAGAAATGGGAATCATTGAAAAATTAAGAGCAATAAGAATTTTCAACTCTTAAATATTTTGGACCTGGTGCATTCTAGACAGCTAAATTACATTTTAACTTGAATGGTGAAAAGCATATATTGTTCTATTTCTGTCTCCTTCTAAGTTTATTTCTTCCTTATTCTTTTCTACCAAGAATGGACTGTAGCTGGGAATCGTTAACACCTTTTAAGATACAATACCAGTGGAGTTAAAACCTCAATATTACTAGATCTGTCTGGGTTTTTCACTTTTTATGCTTCTGTTATTTGCATGGAGGGGGGTTCTGTTAGTATAATTCACAAATAAACTTAGTAGTAGGTGATTACACATATTAAAAATGCTCTTAGATGATAATAGTTTAGTGGAGTGATGTCTCGTTTTAGTACAAATGAATAGATCCAATCACCATGGACTACTTATCCACATCTTTAAGATGCACTCCGAGGCTCATGGTTCATTTAAGTTTAGTGATACTGACTACTTTGCACACCTGCATTCAGTCAGAAGCAATGACATTTCCCCTGACACCATTTCCATGTTTTAAATACAAGCATGATAGATTTGGAATTGAGTCAGCATCTGAATATGGACATTTCACTGGTACAAAAATATGCCCTGTTGCCTTTCTCTTTCTGTTCCCTACCCCTTGGGTGGCTTGGGAAGGTAGATTGCGTGCTCTCTCCTCTTTCCTCCAGACTGTGCTTGTTGTGAACAGCAAGAAGCATCACCATGTTGGAAGAGCGTGAAGGACCCATCTGAGGTAGGAGACTCCTGAGCTCTTTGCAACAAAGATTTCAGCTCGTGGAGACCAGATGAGAGTTGAAAAAAAAAGAGCAGCAGAAGACAGGATCTGCCTCTCTGCTGAGTTGGGAGGTAAAGACTAGGGTTTCCAAAGGAGCCTGACTCTGTGATATCCTGCAGAGAAGGACTGAATTTGTAGGTTTGCTGCTTTGGTGCAGAGCGAGCGTCCTTGATGAGTCTAGTGAAGTGGATTGGGATGGAGTCTTTCTGAACTGGCTTGGTTTCTCACAGTGCAGGAGATTGCTAGGGGTCTACAGCTACACAAAGAA
Organism: Uropsilus gracilis; assembly: GCA_004024945.1. Taxonomy (NCBI): domain Eukaryota; kingdom Metazoa; phylum Chordata; class Mammalia; order Eulipotyphla; family Talpidae; genus Uropsilus; species Uropsilus gracilis. Next base: position 10,151 of record PVHY01000264.1, read on the forward strand.
GTAGAGTTTGGTAGCAGAGATGATCCAGTGGGTATTAAAGGAAAGCTGTTCCGGGGCGCTGCCACACGGTGATTGATTACTACTAGGAAAGCAGCTATTCAGAAGCCTCTGATTTTTCTTCTCCTTGGGTTGTCTTGCCCTCAGCTGCACCATGTTGGTTTAACGTGTTCCGTAGAGTTGGGATGCACAGCATGTCAGCTTACTGCCCATCATGGTTGTTGATTGTATAAGGAATTCATTTAACGAAGGTGCTCAGTTAGGGAATTGCTCCTTTTTTCCCAGTCCTAGATTTTGATTTGTATCTTCAAACCCCTGAGAGGATAAATGTGTTCACCCCTGCATCTTGACAGGTTGGCAGATAATTGCTCATCCAATGGTGTCCCACAAAGTCACTGCCTTCTACCGTAGATAATTTGCCACCTCAAGTAAGCAAATAAGATTTGTCCTGTCTCCAAAATTTGGAAGTTGGAAGTACCCCTCTGGCACAAAAGATAACCCACTTTTAATATGTGAGTTGAAATGTTAGCATTCTGGAAATCATCTCTCCCATTTATATTTTCTTTAGAAACACATGATTGATACCTAGAGAGCATTTTGTGGAAAATAAGGAAGCCAATACTGATTTTGTAGTGTGGGACAGAAGCAGAAAAATAAAGTTGGGTCGGACCAGCTGGTTCACACAGATGTTTTGTTGGTATTTAGGCAGGAAAAAGATTAAGGAAATTATTTCTGGTGATATGTTGATGGCATGCATGATTACCAAACAAGAAAAGGCCATATATTCTGAGAGGCACATAAACGTATAATGGATGATATGTCCAAGCCTGAGGACCATACATCCTCTTACTAGTGATGTGATGTTACTACACCTTGGACATGTGCATCACCGTAGTTCCTACGTGGCCTGTGCCATTTCATAGAACTGAAATAAAAGAGGGATAAATTGGTGAGTCCCAGTATTGAGGACACAGTGACCGCTGGTGATGGCATTGTGTACGCAGAAGCCAGAAGGAGGATTAGCACGATGACCAGCAAACTCAGAGTGGCGGACAAGTGCCCCTGATGTGCAGAAGATCCACCAAACGATAAATAGCGCATGCTGAACTGTGGGCTTCCAGGGAAGGGCCGCTCCTCTGGGTACTACTCAGTTCAGACAAGTCGAGGCTCTGAAATTCAGGAATTCCACCATGCTGTGTGGACACAGTCCTTCCTTCCCTAGACGGTTCCCTTTCATCCTGGAAGTGCTAGAAGCTTCCTTGTCACGCAACAGACACGCATGCTGGGGACGGGTGTGCTGGTCCAGGTCACAGCTGGCCTACTCCTGGGCATGGCATCCAGTGTCTACCAGCATAGTGTCCCAAGGGTTCGGACTCGTGGGTGAGCCCCCAGACATATTGGAAGGGTGGATCGCAGGGGTCATAGGCGTGGGGGGCTGTGCCGCCCCGAGTGGGCTGGAGAAGGGCCTCGTTGTGCAACAGTGAGGGGTGTTGGCTGAGAAGCAGGCCCGTCCAGGTAGCAGCAGAGCTGGCGGAGCAAAGCCCGACTAGTTCTGCCCAAGGTGGGTCATGACAGTGACAGCACAGCCCCTTAGCAGTCCCATGGCAGGTCATTCCATGCACCATGGCAACAAGCAGCAGGGTGAGGGGCCCTTGGTGTAATCTGCTCTCCACACGTGACACAAGCCATCACTCACTGATGAGCACCGGACTTCAGAGCAGCTCCCAGGTCGCCCCACCTCACCAGGCCCTTGTGGTCTGCACTGTGGCCTCAAGTTTGTTCAGCCTCAGCTTCAGAAGTACTTTGCACACGCCTGCGGAAACAGATGCAACCATGGACCTTGTGAGTGACAGCGTTTTGTCTCCAACCTTGCGGTCCCTTCTCGCAGTAGGAGTTCCCAAAGAAATTTAGCTGAGAAAAAGAGAAAGAAATTTAGCTCCCCCCCCCACCGTATGGTTAAATGCATTAACCCCCTTCCCAACATTCTGATTACCTTTGTTTATCCTGGAGACATTTGAAGCATAGAGGCTTTCAGCATAGAGGCTTCAATTTGGTTGTCAGAGACACGACGCTACAAAAACACGTATGTAGAGAAACCATCAAATACCTCCTACTTGTTCTTCATCCCTGCGAACTCATTCACATTCTCCTCTTGGTTCCCATCTCCTCCCAATACTTAATCTCGTTTGTAACTCTTGGCATGTGTTTTACACAAGTAGGCACACGCCTGTATGCTTTCTTCTTTTTTTAAAATTAATTAAATAATTTATTTGTGTATAAATGTCACATCTTTGTAATCCCCGGGGTTCGCACCCCCTTCCCGCCCATTCCCACCCTGTCCTGCCCCCCCAGTTGTGTCCTTCAATTTGGCTGTCAGCTTGATTTGACTTTTCTTCATGAGTTATCTTTCCCATGTCCCATGTAATAGTGAAACCATTTGGTGTCTTTCTTTTTGACTTGTTTCTGCTAATATGATTTCTTCTAAGTCCATCCATATTGTCATAAAATCATCTAATTTGTCATTTTTAATTGATGACATTGGATTAATTAATTCATGACATCAATTAATTAATTAATTAATGATGACATTGACATTAATCCATTATATATATATCACATTTTATTCATCCAGTCATCTGTTTTGGGGCATTTAGGTTGCTTCCATGTCCTTGCAATTATAAATAGAGCTGCAATAAATAAAAGAGCCTTGTAAAAGCATTGAGGTCTCCTTAGGTTAGATTACCAAGAGAGCAATTGCTGGGTCAAATGGTAGTTCCATTTTCATTAATTTGAGTGCCCTCCACACGGTTTTCCATAGTGGCTGGACCAGTTTACATTCCCACCAGCAATGTAAGAGTGCTCCTTAATCTCCACATCCTCATCACTTGTTGTTGCCCGTTTTTTGGATGTGGGTCATTCTTACTGGTGTAAGGTGATATCTCATTGTGGTTTAGATTGCATTTCCCTGATTGCTGGTGGCATTGAACAGTTTTTCATGTACCTGTTGGCCATTTGTATTTCCTCTTTGAAGAAGTGTTTTTGTATGTTTTCTTCTATCCCCTTCTTTCTTACATGAAGAATTGCCTAGAAAAGATATTCTATACTTTGCACCCTCACATATGAAGGAAATCACGGGCGTCTTTTCCTCCACATCTTCATTAGCACTTAGTGTTGCTGGTGTTTTTGCTGTGAACCAATCTCACAGGTGTGAGATGCTGTCTGGTTGTGATGTACTTCCACAACTTTTAACTATCATATACGTGCTTTGAATGTTTCCATAGACACTAATAACTGTTAAAAATTGGCCTTGGGTACTTTTATGTGTATACCAAAAATAATCACTGCCACTGCCAATAACTGTTTGATCTCATCAAACCTCTGATTTCCAGTTATCCCTATCTCCATAATATCCAGGCACATACCTTTTGTGAAGTCAATATATATTACTGGTTATACCTTCTTTACCCTTTACCCTAAGCTTCTCTGGCTTGCATGGATTCTGACAAATATTTCACTGTAATTTCTATTAGCCTTATTTCTCTGTACACAAGAGGATTTCCCCCTAAGAGTCTCTCTCTCTCTCTCTCAGCATTCAATTAATTGCTTGCTGTTTATCACTATTCTTTCTCCCCCTTGGTGACACAGGAAGCCTACAGGGGCTTTGAATTGGGTGAATGTATTTCCCCTTAGGTGACAATATGACTCTTGAGATGCCTTTGTCCTTTATCATGGTGACTTTCCTTGGCGTATTTCAAAATGATGACTTTAACCCTCTGTCTTTCAGTGCAACTACAAGATTTTTCTCGATTGTTTACCAGGAGAACCTTTGGCCTTCCTGGGGGGAATAGCCGTGAAGGTCGGGGTCCTCCAGTCTCTCACGCTGGTGCACCTCAGCCTTCAGCAGTTTGTCGGCTTTGTTGTCCTCTGCCCTGTATGAGCGGAGCTTGCCTGGGAGTCTCCATATTTGCTTTTCTGCAGATTTGGTGGTGGATGAAAAGTCATTAATTTTCATTTTCTTCAGTATTTTCCTGTTGTCGAGTGGCCAACAGGAACAGCCTCCAAATTCTTGCATGTTGATGAAGGCAGAGAGACACTTTTACTGTATTGGTTTGTTATATTTTTAGTGGTCACTCTCACATGTTACCTTGCCCAGATCTTCTTCCTCAGGGCTGTATCACCTGAGGGACTTAGTCAGCATGTTCTTGCCCTCTTCTGTGAAGGTGGTATTATACATACTGTTTTGAGATATTTGGAAACTTAGCGTTGTTTTCATTTATAAAATCTGTACTATTTTCATCCCTTCGTGAATTCAGTAGACTCTATGCTGTCATCTCCTCCCTCAAATTCTTTTCCTCAATTCTTCTATTGTGAAAATATCATTTCTCTGAAGTAGGTTCCATTATACATTTCTCTTCATATTGTTGCATAAAGTGCTTTTTAAAGTTGGTTAAAGACATGAGAAAGAAAGGAATATTTGATTATGCTGTTGTACACAATTATCTACACAATTACTTTAAACAGTTGTCTTTGTTAGTTCTGCTGGATTCACATCATCTTTTTTCAAACGAACCACTTGCTTTCAGCCTAAAGAAGTTCCCTTAACATTTCTTGGAAATCAGGTCTTTGCAGAAACTCACTTTTGAAAATGAGCCTGGGATCCCTGTATGGCATCTCCAGGTTATTTTGTACAGAGATCTAGTTCACATACCATTGTAAATTCACTCTTCTGAAGTCTATTGTTCAGTGTCTTGATATTCATAAGCTTGTGTGACTATCACGCTGTCTAGCTTCCTAATACATCCATGTTGACAGTGAAGACCCTCTCTCATCCCACTCAGCCCTCCAAAGCCACACCATTACTTTCTGCCTTTATAGACTTTCCTGTTCTTAATACTTCATTGTGGTGGATTCATGTCATATATCGATTTATTTTTGGTCTGGATTCTTTGTTTTAGTCTACTGTTTTCAATATTAATCTGCATTGTAGCAAGTATCAGGGCATCCTTCCTGTTTGTGTTTGAACTGTAGACCACCACATATATCACATTCTGTGTATCCACTGATCATCTGATGGATACATGGGCCATTTTCACTCATCAGATGCTATTAATAATGCCTCCATAAACATTTGTGGCAAAGGTTTCATATGGATATATTTTTCAGTTCTCTTGGATATGCATTTATAACTACTGTGTCAAATTAACTCTAAAGTTTCATATTTCAAGCAGTTACTACACTGTCTACAGCAACAGTTCCATTTTGCATCCACACCATCAGTAGATGAGTATGCCTACTCTCCATGTCTTTGCAAAACTTTATTCTTTTCCATTTTTAAAAATTATAGTCATATAGTTAGTGTGGAATGATACCTTATCATGTTTTTATTTTTATTTTTTAGTTTGCATTTCCTTAATGACTAATGATACTGAACATTTCATGTTCATGTTAGCCATTTGGATAACGTCTTTTGAAAACTATCAATTCAGATCTTTTCCACATTTTTAAAATTACGTTATTTGCCCTGTGATTAAGTTAAAGTGGTCTATACATTGCAAATATTTTTTGTAAATATTTTTAATTTTTTACAAGTGTGGATTGCATGCACACACACACACACATATATATATATACGCACACACACTTGTGTATATGTACATATATATTGCATCACTGTCTATCCCAAGGTTTTCCCATCACCTTATCACCCATAAACCATCTTAATCTCTTGTTCCCTTCCCCCCCAAATTTTATCCTCCTCCCTCCACTTGCTCTATGCTTCAGTTCTGTTGACAGTTTTAAATTATTTTTGTCTGTTTTCCCGATATCCCTCATGTAAATGAGACCATCCCATATTTCTCTTTTTTTTTCTGACTTATTTCTCCTGACATGATTTCTTCTAGCTCTATCCTTGTTGCTGCAAATGACAAAAGTTTGTCTTCTTTTCTTGATGAATAATTTTCCATTGTATAAACATACCACACCTTTTTTCAGCTATTCATCAGTTTGGGGGCATTTGGGTAGTTTCCATGTCTTGGTAATTGTAAATAGTGTTGCGATAAACATCTGGGTACATGTGTCTTTTTGAATTAGTGTTTTTGTGTCCTTTGGGTAGATTCCCAGTAGTGGGATTGCTGGGTCAAATGGTAGTTCCATTTTCAGTAGCTTGAGGGTCTGATTTGCTTTATAAATTGTGTGTATATATATATTATATATAACATGACTTTTCTATATTACTTATATATAATATATCATACTTATTTTATATATATTATCTGTATTATATTATATATAGCCATATATATATATATATATATATATATATATGATTTCAATGTATTTCTTCTTATTCTCTAAGGTATCTTTTCATTTTCTCCATAGTGTCCTTTGGTGCACAAAAGTTTTTAATTTTGCTGATGTCTGGCTTGTATTTTTTCCCTTAGTTTTATGTGCTTCTCTATCACATCTGAGAGTCTGTTGCTTAAACCAGTGTCTGAAAGATTTACAATCATGTCTTCAGGGTTTTATAACGTTAGTTCTTACATTTGGATGTTTTATCTATTTAACATTCTTTTTTTGCATAAGGTGTGAGTTTTGGTTTTCCGGAACCCAAGATCATTCTAGAACTGTCCTTGGAAATCAGCATAGTGTATGTTAGGGACACTACTATTATCTACTGTTTAAGATATATGTGGGGATGTCTTCCTTGGAGTTTATCTTAAACAAAATAAGGGATTCTACAGTGTAGAACCTCAAATCAACCTTATAAGGAAGTCCAAAAAGCTCTGTTGTATTTGGCCCGTATAGTTATATTGAATATGAGTCATAATTCCAAGAAGACATGCACTTACTTACTGCATTATCACTAGAGAGGATGCATGCAAATTGTTCACCTAGGTTAGTGCCTTGCATTTAGAAGACACAAAATAAACTCTATCGTTTGTCATGCGTCTTCTTGCTATTGTGTTCACAAAGGTGGAACTGTGGAACTGGTATGGATGTTTCCATAAACATTCACGCTGTTCATGGCAAAAACATCAGAAAGGAAAATACCTGATTGAACTGGACTCTTTCACTGTTAAGCCAAACCAAACTGTAATGGTCAAGATTGCCAACTACTAGATTTAGCTGCTGCAAACTGAGCATCTTAAACAGTATTATTCAAAACTCAGTGAAAATTGTTTCCAGAAATTATTTATTACTAAAATAAAAGAGAATCTATTTTCATTTAGATAATACTTATGCTTCCTAGATTTAGTATAAAGAAAATTCCTCTTGATATCTTAAAGATGAAAATGGGGATTCGTTTAATGCTCATTGTTTCAGATTCAATTTTCCCCCACCCACCCCCTGCAGAATTATATTTGGCATTGCATTAGCTCTTTTATCTCTCTCAGCAAATAACAAATGTTTATTATGAATGGATCACACCTATAATCTCTTTCCTTATTATTCCATTATTTTCAGTTAAAATTAATCTTTTTCATACATTCAACTCAATTGTAACTGTAAAGATTTATGAGTACTTAAAAAACATCTATCTCCATTTCTTTCCAATTTCATTGTCCTCAACACCGCTATTATTTGACTTGCATGATGCTTAATGCAAGTTGTCTTCTGAAGGTACTATTAGATTTTCTTCTTTAATAATTTCATTTATTTATATTTTAAAAGAACTTTACAATGCAATTTAGAAACAAATGGTTGTTCTTTCCGTGCTGTTAGCAGGGATATTATTAAATGAATTTGTTTCCTTGGATTACAATTAACTGATCTGAATGGCACTCCATGTTCTAGAGAAATATCTCCTTTTAATAACCTCAGCTGTGATGATACAAATCTCATGCTTAATCTCACAAACATCTTGGAGAAAAGTTATGCAGCTTGGAAATCTGCTGGTTCATTTGGGTGTAAACCAAAGCATACATGGTTTCACTGATTATCCAGAGATGGGAGATAAGCTCATGAAAGGCAGAGTTCCTTAGTTCTACCACAGTTCACTTCCCACCCCCACCCCGCCATTACTTCGATGCAAATATGGGACCAGCATCCTCCCACGAGTGCTGTTTTATGTCAGCGCTGCAGAGCTGCTGCACAGAACCACGTGGGCACATGAATGACATTGGTGACCAGAGAAATGGTCCCGGTGTGTGTCATGGCGATCTCGAGAGTATAATCAGGAAAAAGGAATATGAGCACATCCCACTGCTGCTCACGTGCCATGCTCAAGAGACGTGTGAGGAGTTCTGAGAGAGAAATGTCTACTTTCCCAGTGGACAGGTAAGATCTAGTGCTCAATTGAGTTTAGAAGTGTGAGCAAACAAGGACGCGATTCTTTCTTGAACATGTGGGGAGACTTTCCAGAGTGGGGGGACAGTTGATGTGCTGATATTTCACAGAAGTGTGTGGCTGAGCTGACAGCAAACTCTGGGTCACCATGTGCCATGCCCACCGACAACTAGCACAGCACACGGCCTACGCGTGGTCGGATAGTGCGCCAGGACCATCCCTCTGTCATCTGATTTATCCCAGCAGCCCCACTGGGTACACACACATTCCGTCATTTCCCCCGTAGAATAAATAAGGCTTATCATGAGTTGTGACTTCAGGTTTCTGCCTCGATGTTTGATCATCTATTGTATGTAGAATGTGCACATAGTAGGTCTGAAGTGTGGGCCGCATGCAGATGATCAGGGCCTTGCAGTGAAAGCCCTGAGAGACTTGTGCTGAGGTGAGTGTGATGAAGAGATTGGCAGAGTTGCTTTTCCCAGGATGGTGTGCAAGACTCGGCTACCACCCCTCTTCTTTCACGTAGCCTTGAAGATATGGCCTGTGAGGTAGTGAGGCTGATGAATGGCACAGATGTATGAAAACTGACCATGTCACAGGTGCTTACTGAGCTAGACGTAGTTGGAGCAGAGGGGTAGTTGAGACTTTACCCTTATTTCTATTGTACATACTTCCCTGGATTCCAGGAGTGGCCAATTAGAGTGAAAAGGATGAAGAGGAGGAGAAGGATGACGTGAAAACCAAAAAGCAGAATGGATGATATAGAGGTGAAGACATAAAAAAGCCAGGGGAGTCTCTCACATGGGAGTTTTCAGCTTGCTGGAGAGGAAGGGAGAACGCAATTTGAAGAGGTGAGGTACTCATCCTCTGTGCCTTGTAAAATAGGCATTTTATAAATGTGAGGCACTGGTAATAAAAAATAAACCTAAGTCTCAGTTTTGATAGGTTAAGGACCACCAGTGCAAGTGAAAAGTAGAAGGTATATGATAATCTAGGAGGAGACCTCAGACTTCAGAAGATCAGAGTGAATGAAAGGAGAAATGTCACCTGAGGAATAAAGTATGACAGATACATTTAAGGCAAAGAAGATGCAGAGATTGAAAATACAGTGTTTCAAGATTAAAGTAGCAGAAAAAGTGAAACTGAAACAAATAAGATAAGATGACAGAAATAAGGTCAGATAATGCCATAAGAAGAAAATAAAACAATGAAAAAACAGTATTTGAAAAGGAGACCAAGGTGAACATTTTATTATCTGATGAATAAGATATAAAGGCAGAAATTTCCTATCATAAAGGGCGAAGAAGGAGAGTATGTGCTGGTAAAAGGAACAGTAGATCAAAAAGATAGAACAACCGTGAAACTAAGATGTGGACTCAAAATGTATAAAACACAGCTGACAGAATTATGGGACGAAGTAAATAAGTCAGTAGCTGTTTCTGCAGAGTTTTACGTAGCCTAATAGAAACTGGGAGATCAAGGAAACTATGTAGAAAAGAAAGCCATATTAATGAAAGACTAATCAATATTACATGTGTGAGTGCCTATTAATATGTTATGGAATATTTGATTCAGCACATCTATATCTCACAAGCTGTCAACAAGCCCTTGCAGAACACACTAGCTGCTTCTAACGCAAGATTACGAGATAGAAAAAACAAAGGCTAGATTTCCATCGTAGGCTTGGGGCGCAGAAAGCAGGAAAGGGTAGCGGGAGCTCATGCTTTAAAGTGTTAGTAAACTGACCAGAACCCGGACTTATTGGAACTTGTCGTAGAACTGAGGATACAGGGCAGACAACCAATCAGAACTCTCAGGAGGGACAGGTACCTCACAGGAGAGATGGGCTGTGAGCTCTTCTGGTGGACGTAGGAGCCAGATGTGTGAACTGCAAGAAAAGCACAGCTGACACTTCTGCAGAGCTGATAAAGGCAGGGTGGAGGTTGCCGTAAACGTGCACAGTCCCCAGGGTCTGAACCCTTCTTGTGGTTATGAGATCCAGCTAGAGACCAGAAAATGCCTCCTCCTCCGCGCAGACCTGACGGAGGAGAGCAGCCACTTCTTCGAGGAAAGTGCAGATGCTGCCTGGACCTCCCCCCAGACCCCCGGTGAAAGCAAACTTATTGGATGTGCAAAACACAAGCAGATGAGAAACCCTGCCCCCCCACCCCACCCTGAGAGTGCAAGTGAAGACCAGTTGTAGCTAAGAGGAAATCAAAGCCAAAATGCCTCTTTCTGAGAAGATTCCATCGTGCTGGAAACCATCAGAAGATTCTCCAACTGGCAACGAGTCACAGCAAGAAGCCTGCGGCCGAGGCTGACTTGGTCTGAATGGGTCCGTGGAGAAGACTCTCCTGTGTTTCAGGAAGCTGAGGCACAGAAATGGTCAATGAGACCATACTAGGATGGCGAGCACCGTTAATCCTTGTGCACACGCCAGTTAAGTGCAACGAGCAGCCTTGGCACGAGTATGACAATGTCAAGAACTCAACATCAGTCAGATCAAGTGGGATGGACATTTGCTCGCTGATAGAAACAGAAAGTGGAAACATGCTTGGCAGTTTCTTGTACGCACACCTGCCTCGTGGTCTAGACAGCTTCACTGTAGGTATTTCCCCAAGATAAAGGGGGGAAAATGTGTCTTTTCAAAGACTTGTAGGTGAATGTTGAAAGTGGTTTTATTTGTAGTAACCCGCAAATGTAAATAGTTCCAGAGTCCACCAGTAAGTGAATGGCTGCACATTTTGGAATATCTGTGCAGTATAATGCTGTAGTCAGTAAAGAAGAGGAATAGAATAGCAATATAGCCAGCAATGTGAAGCAACTCAGTCAGACTATGCTGATTGAAATCCATTGCAAGAGTCCAGACAAAATCTCACGTACTGTGTGACTCCATTTATATGAAGCTCTAGAAAATGCAAGTGAAATTGTAAAGACAGAGAGGAGACTGGTGATTGTTTGGCTCCAGGGGGCTAGCTGGGGTGGAACAGAGATTGCAAAGGAATCAAGGGAAACTCTCGGGGATGATGAAAATAGTCACATTTTTGACCATGCTGATAATTGCATGGTTGCATACATACGTCACAACTGACCAAACTGCTACTTAAAGATGTGTGCTTTACTATAAACCCGTTGTACATCAATAGACCTGTTGAAAATGAAAACAGCAGGAAAAAAAGACAGAGACTCCGGCATCAAAGCCAAATTATGAAAGGTGTTAGGTTTTAAAATACCCCTCTCCAGTGACACAGTAAGAGTATTTGACACCGAGAGACATATTTTCTAATACAAAATCAGTAGCACTTCAGGAATTCAAAAAAGTAATAAAAATCAGAAACCATTTTGTTGTATCTTTTCTGATAATTATGACAATAAAACTAAAGAATATCTAAGGAAAGTGAAAAATGCACCCACTACAACTTAGGTAACTACTGAGTCATAAAACAAATGTACCGTCTTAAAAAGAATGAACAAAGAATAATATATTTCACTTTTCAAGATATTTAAATTCAATAAAATACTTTCGCTTCTACTGCAGTAACATTTTGCATTGTTCTTTCCAAAATTTCACACCTGGATGTTCAGACTTCATTTCCTTGTGGTACACATGAATTAAAATAGATGATGACATCAAATGACAATTGTAAAACTGAGGGCTTTTTGTTTGTCATGTCGCTGTTTTTTTCATTGATTGTTTATAACCTACTGTCTAGTAGCCAGGGTGTGGGTCACGCATTGCTGTAGCCATGGTAGATGGGAAGTGAGCACAAAGCTAGTTCACACAGTTCCACATCATTAAGAACATACTTTAGAAAGGAGCAGTGTGGCTGAGTCAGCTGCGTGTGGGACCAGCTGTCTAACAGCTCTCCAAAGGCAACACCTTGTACAATGACTAAGTACAAAAATGTGCTCATTTAAATCTTACCCAAAATTTTATAGAAACATGATACCTTGTTATGTATTAGATCATTTATTACATAAGCATATATTATTAGTAATACATTTCACATGCATTTACAATATGTAGCTATGTGCTATGTGCACATACAATTGTGTTATATGTGCTGATATATTTAGTGGTAGCCACGTAATCTTATAGAATTTACACCAATCAAAAATTGACTGACTCTTTTTTTTATTAGGCTATGATAAACCAAATGAAACCAAGGCCAGGTTTTACACTGTTTAATTCTTGCACCGGTGAGGCTTACTCCCACTCTTCGCCCTTAGGAGGATGCTGCTCCAAGTTCCTTACCAAGGAAGTAGAAGAATTCATATTAGGATTGTGTTATTTTTTTTTAAATTGAAGTAACTTTGCATTCTAACATACAAGTTTCAGGTTTGTATCATAAAAAAGTCACAACAGTTTCTACTACACTAAGGCTACAAAAGTCCTAATTCTGTTCTTCACCATAAAATTGATCCCTTTGGTCCAGTTTGCCAACCTTGCTGCATCCCCCTTCCCTTTTGACAGCCAATAATTGAGCTGATAGCCTGAATGTATTGTCTTTAGATGTAGTCCATCCATTAGTTTACTTTCTCCATCGGACTTATTTCGCTGAGCATGTCAGCTCAATCCATGTTGTCGCAGATGGCAGGATTTCATGTTGGCTTTAATTAGCTGAGTAGTAGTGCATCGTGCGTTGTCTGCTCATGTATTGTTGGACACATAGGTTATTTTCAGCCCTTAGTAATTGTAAGTAGTGCAGCAGTAAGCATGGGGCTGCATATATTTCAAAATAGTGTTTTTCACTTTTCAGGTAAATAGAAGTGGGATAACCGAATTATACAAGAATTTCTGTATATTTTTTCAGGAATCTCTGTACTGCTTTCTACAATGCTCGCTTGCACCAATTTTCATTCCCCCAACAGCTTAAACAGGGTCATTTCTCCCATCCAAGTACTAACCAGGCCCAACCCTGCTGAGCTTCCAAGATCAGATGAGATTGGCTCGTTCAGGGTGGTATGGCCGTAGACTAAACAGGGTAATTTCTATCCATAGCCTCTCACAGGTATGAGGTGATCTGTCATTGTTGTTTTAATTTCCCTATTACTAACAATGAAAACACCCTTTCATGAGCCTATCAACCTTCTGTCTGCCTTCTTTGGACAAGTGTCTATTTACATTTGTCTGTTTTTAAAGCCAGGGTGTTTGGGAATTTTTGTTGAGCTTTATGAATTTTTTATATAGTTTGGATATTCACACCTGGTTGGATATATGATACGCGAACATCTTCTACCATTTGGTAGGGTATCTTCATTGTTATTCAATTAAGTTTGGTTTGGTAGAGTCCCATTTGTTTGTGTTTATTTCCCTTGACTCTGGATTATTTTCAAACACATCTCCAAAGCTGATGTCAAGGAATCTATGACTTACGTGGTTTTTTCCTATGTATTTTATAGTCTTGGAACTTATATTCGTGTCTTTAGTCCATTTTGAAGGAAGTTTTGTGAATACTATAAGACAGTGGTCTCTCTTGTTTCACTCTTTTGCTTGGCTGACCAAATCATATTCAGTGATGAAAAAATAAAAACTTCCCTGGTGAAGATGAATGACTACAATAAGCCTTCACATAACCTTGTCAATACATTCTTGGAGTCTGCCACCTTACGTAAATTGACTTCTAATGAAAATGGGTCCTGGAAAACATCATTTTGTTCAATGTCAACTGGGGACTTTTCCTCATCGATGCTGCAGCAAAATGACACTGAATGAAACAATGTTATTCCAGGCTCCCCACTGTCCCTGCACTTGCAAGTCCATGGATGACTCTGAATGGCATTATCGATGACAAAGACACCAGATGTCAAAATGAGTTGTTCAAACGACAACACACCAGGGATAGAACAGAGGTCAGTGGCTTCCTGGGGACATTTTTGGACATAGTAGAGCCCTTTTATACCTTGAAGGTGAATTAATAATTGACACTGATTTATGCCCCTGCATCTCGGATTCAATACTAGTCTATAGTGACTGGCTCAGATGAGAGGGATGGAGCTAATCCTTTCTTTTTCCTCTTTTCTCAGAATCTCATTCCTCCACGGATACACTATTTAATTCAGTCCCTGCCCTTCTCCACCAGTTCAGTTTCCTGACACTCATTCATCTCTTGTGTGAGACATTTTATTGGTGATTTGAAATAGTAATGTTTTCCACAACAAATAACGCTGAAAGGACAGACTGAAAAACTGGCTTGGGACCAAAAAAATTTGCATCCTTCTGTTGACTGTGTGGTCATTTTGCTGTGACCTTCGTGATCAATTCTCTTTGTACACCCATTTCTTCATGGATTGGGAGACTGGGTGTAGTGCCAAGTATGCACAGGGCAGATTCGTTGTCTGTTTGGGCAGATGGAGAATGATCTCGGTGGATTTTTCAGGCTTTTAATGTTGAACCAAGGATGCAGGTACACAGGCACACCAAACAGGGAGGCTGGCATGCCCTCTGGCCCAGGTGTTCATAATCACAGTGCCCATGCCCCTCTCCCAGGCTCCCAAGTGCTTTTTGCATAGGCTGGAGGTGGTAGCCATAGAGGCTAGTGGCAAAAGGAGTTAAGAAACCCTGATCTATAGGTCTGCTACCCTATACTGGCTTCAAATGATTTTTTTCTTTTTATTCTTTTTAAAAAATTTCTTCCATAGATAAATGGTTGCTGGAATGCCTCCCCCCCAACCCCTATTGTCTGTCCGTTCACTCAGACCCCTCTCTCGTTGTTTGATGATTTATGTTCAATCCACCCATCTCTCTTCCTTTTCTGTGTTGTATCTATTTGACAGGTGAGGGGCTGTGTTCCTGGTACCCGGCATTCTGTGCGTGAAGGATGGTAGTCTTAGCTTTGCATCGGGTAGCCTGTCCATGCTCATGGGAGGATTAACCATGTCTTCTCATTGCTGGCTGCCCGTTCCAGCCCATTCTCCCGGTGTATCCTTTGCCTCTTCACCCCGCAGCTCTGCCTTCTGACTTGGGGGGCCTTGCTCCAAGTCATTTTCTGTAATGAGGTTTCTCGGAGAAGGTAAGCATCTACCCACAGCCTTTGTGGATCATCTCCACTCTCTCCCTTTGCAGGTTTGTTGTGGAACCAAAGGGAGAGAGTGGAGATGATCCACAAAGGCCGTGGGTGGATGATCCACAAAGCTGATGATCCACAAAGTTGATGATCCACAAAGGAGATGATCCACAAAGTTGGTTCCCCAACTCTGTGGGCTTCCTCTCCCACGGTGTGGGGAGGGGCTCCTTGTTTTCTTGGGTGGCCTATCCCGAGATGGGGTCTCGTTTCATCCATTCCTGATGAGTCTGTAGGCACGCTTCAGTGATAGGTCTTCATCATGGTTGTTTCCCCAGTCCATCATGTTATGATGATCCTTCTCCTGTGTCCTGCCCAGGTGCATTGGCAGGATCCTTATCTGGTCCCTCACGCGTTCTATGTAGTTGATTGCAAAGGTTGTTTTTCGTATTCCTCCTGAGGACTAAGTGGAGAGTGAGAGTGAACTGGCAAGACCTTCCACCCCCGTACCCCACCCCTCACCCCGTTTCCCTGACTTTGAGTGGATCTTTTCTTGCCTGTACACTGGTCCCATCTGGGTCTCCCGGGCCAGCTCCCGAGGCCCTCTTACCTGCCAGCTTGCCAGCAGAGGGTGCTTTGTGGGTGCGCAATTGGTGCCACTACCAGCCCGAGGCTGGCCGGCAGCTGCGGGCACATGCCCCCCCCCCAAATGATTTCTGAGGTGCCTTCAAGCTTCAGTTCTTCATGATTTTATCTAGGAAGCAGGTTTAACATATTGAAAATTAAATATAGGACCTCATGCTTTCTAAAGTCATATTTTCATCTAAGAATCCTTCTTGCCAATTAATTACTATGGATTATCCATGCATATAAATTTCTTCGGGCGTTTTTATTTTATTTTCGCTTATTCAGAACTTTGATCTTTGTGGAAATAAGCCCTTTAGCAGAAAATCAGTCTAAAGACAGAGCCAATTCATTGATGATAATTTGATAGCAAGGAAATATAAAGTCCATCCGAAGTGGGAAGCTCATGTTTATCTTAATATTTCTACTTTCTAGTTTCAATCTTGTGTTTATTGAGTTTTTGCATTTTGTCTGCGGAGTATAAACTCATATTTTATCTGGGAAACAGTTACTGAGCTACTACACAGGGTGCAAGCCGGTGATTCCCATCATGGGCAAGGAGGGAAGCATTAAAACCCACTAATTATTTCTAAATTCCATGCGTGCATCCAGACAGGAAGTTATGTGTTCTAGTGGCATCTCCCAAACTTCCCACAAGCTGATCTTTGTTCAGACCCGTGGCATAAAGGGACAAGGTGAATCAGGGTACTGAATCTGCTCAGAAGATGGATGGGCCCCAGGACCCATTCAGCTAACCCGACCGATAACTTCATTTATCTCTAAGCCATTCCTAACCCATGACTGCCCTGTATGCCACTGTCTCCCACAGCAGGAGACCACTGCTGTCTAAATACTAGTAGTTTCAAGGATATGAAGATGGAAGGAGAGAACTTCCAGCTGCAATTCTAGGCGTATGCTGGCTTCTGGAGATGACAAAGAACACAGTGCGGTGCCTATTTTCGCCAAGACTGGAATCTGCTGATGACAAAGGCAAAGCTACCATCATGGGCACACAACACGCCCACTACCATGGTCGAAATGTATTCACTGTGGACGCATGTTGATTGGAGCGCACAGACTGTTCGGGTGCTCTGCGAAGCAGACAAGAACGTTTGCAATGGCAGGGGACCCAGAGGCTTAATTAAAAGGAACTTCCAGCAGTGGTGCAGGCCTGATTGTGACGCAGACTCCTTCCACCTTGATGTCTCGTCATCTCTCAAGATGATCGGCACATCTCACACACTGAGAAGGCTGCTCTTACGCACTTAGCTGGGGACAGTAGTGACGTCATCTGCTCACATCGCACACCTACCCTTGCACATGTATTTTGTGGTCAACAATCTGTTTCCTCTCACTCAGTTCTCCAGTTGACCGTGACTTACACTGGAACAAGAACTATTTTTTCTTTTTAATTCCAGCCACTCGAAGAGGGGTTAGCACATAGTAACTACTGAATGGATGCAACTACAGAATGGAAGTGAATTTGCATTCGTTGTGAGGGTATGCAGATACTCGCACATCCAGAAACCATAGAAATCATTCGCCATTATGAATCGTGTCTGCCTGATACTGGGCAAATATTAATAATGAAACAGTTCACAGTAACAAAAGCTTCCTTTTATGGAGTCTGGAGTCACTGAAGTGACCCAGGTGTGGAATATGTGCTCTCTGTGTGCTTTCATTTCACCTGCACAAAAATTAGGAGAAATGACAGCATTTTTATCCTTTTGATTTGGAATCGAGGACATCTAAATGTGATGGTTAAGCAGCGTTCATCTTATACTTACTAATACAACTTTCATTCATTTTTTTTCTCATTTCTATTCATACTATGAATTGAACAGTCACAAAGCATATGTCCTTCCAAACACCTCCATTAATCTTCTATAGTTGCTGTTCTCTACATATTTAATGAGGGAGGTGGATAGATTCTCCTTTTTAATTAGTAGACTAGAGAGTGGGAAAATTGTTTATATTTACATGTTTTAGGCAGACAATATGTTTATCAGAATTGTTTGGAAGTATCTGATAGAAGATGCAATTTCCCTCATTTAAGAAATACTTGTTAGGAATTTTAATCTATTTCAGAAGGGAATAACCCTTCACCACTTCAGTAATAAACAGAATACTTTTCTATTTTGTTACTCACTAATTTACTGTGTTATCTTAGGAATTACTTTGCTTGTTTGGCTTCAGTCTGCTCAATTAAATAATGAGCTCATTGAACTAAATGACCTAAGATTCCTTCCAGTTCTGAAACTGTGTGTGTGTAGCACTGAATGAGAATATAAATGAATGCCTGACTTTAGTTAATACTATGTACCCCAGGCATCACCTTTGTTATTATTAACAAAGCTATTATTAGATGATATAGCTGATTCTGGAAAAGGAACTTAATATTGAATTATAGTAGTGGGCAGAGTTGTTCACCCAGCCAGTAGCAGTAATAGACAAGGCCATAGTACCCTGGTGAAGATTACAGATCTATGATAGACTTTCAAATAAAGATTGTATGAGAAATAAAAAAAAAGAAGTGTGCTAATTGCTAAAAGAGAAGAGCAGGTGATGATTAATGCATGGTAGGGGCCCTGGTGTGCATGAATATATGTCAGTTGAGCAAAAATGATGGCAACAAGTGTGTCAGAATCTCATGGACAGTGTTTGTGACGCACCTGGGAGAAGCTTTTGAGCAGTTAGAACGGTAATAAATCGACTAAAGGATTAGCAAGGGAAAAGACAAATTTAATTTTGTATGTATGAAGATCCAGAAGATATGGAACCTAGTGAAAAATCAAAGCAGCCAGTCTATCAAATTGGCAGGCAAAGAAGCAATCAATCTCAGGAGTAGACCGGGCAAAGACATTCTTGAGAGTTTTGCTTTGGACAAGCACCTCAGGGAGTAAGCAGAGCCTCCTGTCTCTGCCAGTGGTAAGAAGGTGTCTCTCCATCTCTGAGCAGGTGGGGGACAGTTGACAGAGATTTATTATCTGCTCTCTGAAGCAGCAGAGAGGAGGTGGGACAGAGATGATTCCTGCTTTCAGGAAAAGGGGGTCATTTATTCATTGGCTATTCTTGAATTCAAAATAATGACATTATTAATTTATTTCACTTGATCTGGGACCTGCGAATTTAGAATCAAAGCTCAAGTTATCAGATGTGGTCCCAAGTCCAGTGAAAGGCTGTCAGAGGATGAGTGGTACCATATAGTCTGCAATTTTTTTTTAAATGGGGCAAGAAAGGGAATTCATTCCCCCTGCTGCGAGGCAAATGACATTTGTCCAACTGAGACATCCCTGTAATTTGACTGCAATCTAAGAGTGGGGAACATAGAGAAATAATATGGCTGAATATAGATTTTGTGGATAGCGTTGTAAGACGTCTTAGGGTTTTGTGGGTGTCACAGTGGGGCATTTATATGGTTGACAGAAAACATGACAACTCGCAAACTTGAAGGCTGTAACACTGCGCTAATGGCAAAGAATATGCAAAGTAACAAAGACTTTGATAAACAAATAGCTGTAGGAAAATACTGCAAAATATGTCTAAGTATTTATGATGAGTTTAGATGATAGCAAGGTGCATTCTGAGGATACTCAGTGAGCCTCTGAGATTTTTTTTTTCAACTTGAATGAAGGAACTGAAGGAAAATTCAGAACTCAGTTTGGGTGCTATTTCAAGTGGAAATGGCCACCAGCAAATGAAATATGCAGGCAAATCAGTCTCTCTCAAGGATTTTAGATAAAACCATTAGATAACCATCACTAGGTGCTCGAAGATTCTGCAGGGAGGCTGTAGACAATGAGGAGAAGAGAGAGTCCAGGACAGTATCTTGAAGAACCACAATGTTTAGTGGTGGAAAAGAGGAGTAAGAGGAGTTGGGGAAGTACGCAAAAAGAAATTCACTGTATTGTCACCAGAGCAGTGGAAGAATAACAGGCTTTTCAAGACCTGAACTGTCAGCTACAGGATATACTATTCATGAGTCTCCTGGAGTTACCACAGAGATCATTGGGAACCACAGTTCCAGTGGATTCTGGGAGACGGAAGGGAGAACATCATGGGCATAGTGTGAATAACGGGAGGATGTTTGAACACCAATTATGAACATTTTCATTTTTTTGAACATCAGCTCTGCCATCTGATGGGATAAGAAAGATCAGACATGCAGGCAATCAGGCAGGGTAGGGACTGTTTGGCCACCGTGGGAAATAATCCAGTAGAGAGGCAGGAGGCTCTCAGTGGAGAGAGAAAGAAAGGTGGTTGCAAGGTCTGAGCGCACCTGGTGCCTTGGCTGTATCTGTGCCGACTGGCTGCCTTTGATTGTTCTCGACTTCTGTGACTCTACCCCAGGGTGTGCTTCTGAGCTGTATTTATCCCCTTGAGCTTCTTGATGACATGTTCTGCCACAGCTAGACTTGCTGACAAAGTTTTCTCTGAGAAAATGTATTACAGAACAGGTGTATGTTTTAGAATCACTCAGCTTCGTAGACCGTAATGGGCCATTGTTTCTCAAACTCTAACATTTATGTCAATTATTTAAGTACCTAGAAAGACATTCATATTCCCAGGCCCCAACTTCCAGAGGCATGGGACATTAAAAATGAGTTTGAAGCAACTGGATTATTCAGTGATAGTTAATGACTGTACTTTGAGGAACATTATAGTTATTTCTTTCGGGGATTATATGCGCTTCATTTAATATTCTAGAAACTGTTACTTATTTTGATTATCACAACAAAATAAGTCAGTATTTCTCAAAGTATATTCTATATTGCATTAGTTGCTACAGCATTCCACAGATTTATAGTAATTTCCCGTGGCCTAATATGTTTGGGAAAGGATATATATATTTCTATTTCTTTCATGTGTGGTCACAACATATCATTGTGTTTTAAGGGTACATGGAATCCTAAGGCTAAAATATCTATTCAACAGTGTTTAGCTTAATATTCCTTGAATTTATTTGATCACTGAACACACTAAGAAAATTCTATTAAAGAAGCAGTTAAATTAGCAGACAGTAATCAGCAATCATTAACCTTTGTGCCACTATATATGATAACTGAGAGTACCATGAAACCCATCTCCAGAAATAGAGTTGATCATCTTTACCAAGACACAAGCAATCCTTGGTTCATCCCTGGAAATTAAAAAGAATCCAGAGCCTACAAATTGACTCAGGATGTGTGGGGGGAGAGCTTTAGGGAAGGACAAAGATGAGGCTGTGTGCAAAGAAAACCGAAACCGTGCTTTGAGGACTTGTATTATCGGGCCTGCATCTGAAACAGCTAGCATTTTGCTTCAGGAAAGACCTCGAAACCATGTGCAGTGACTTGGGCGAATGGGTTAGGACCCCGTGATGAGACAGATGGAAGGAAAAACACAGTCACAGTCTCTTCTTTAGCAACAATGAGACATCACAATCGGGAAAGTGAACCGTACCTGGAGGATGAGCAGTCAGGCTTTTTCCCCCATTAGCCTGTATTAGCCTGTATACCCAACACCTGTGATACTGTGTTGTCTGCGTGATTGTAGGGATTGTAGTGGATGTGCGCATGTGTGAGGCCTAGGAGAGCAGGGGAGAAGGGGTACAAGTAGCACTCATCGGAGAGCGCCCTAGGGAGTGAGGGGTGACACAAAATTAGAACTGATAAAACTTGGATAAATGGTTCTGCCAGGTAGCAGGGAACTTTGGGGAGGTTGGCTTTTATATCTGCGGGAACATCTGTAAACCCCAGGGGATGAGAATCAAGGGGTGGCTGGTGGGCCTCAGTGGCTGAAGCAGTCGTGAGAGTGGCCTCAGCCTGACTGAGGGAGGATGTGTCTTCAGTTCCTATGCAACCATGTGGGAGATGTGTAAAAAGTCAACTTAGAGAAGGCAAAATGCTGGTGACAAGTTCTGGATGGTTCTGAGTGGCTGTTAAGTAGCCGGAGAGGACTCTAGAGAGGGTGGTCTCTTAATATCATCTGTGGGGGATGCACTGTTCACTTCTGAAACAGGTGAATTGTGTACTCAGTAAACTTGGCCATTGTCATTATAATTATCACTGCTTCTGTTATTATTTTGTAATCATATTGACAAGGAACTAGTACCTGCAGCATTTATATCACGGGGTACAAAATTAACATGAGCCTTGAAGGCTGATCCAGCCTATTTATTTGAAGAATTTAAAAACACTCATAAGAAAAAAACTCATGCACCCCTCTGTTCACAGCAGCATCATTCATAGTGGCCAAGTCATGGAAGCAACCTAAATGTCCACCAAGAGATGACCAGATAAAGAAAGTGTAGTATATGGTCTTGGTGAAATACTATTCAGCTATTAAAAATGATAAACCATGCCTTTTTGGACAATAAGCACCCCCCTCCTCCTCCCCCTCTTCCTCCTTCTCCACCCTCTTCCACCTCCTCCCTCCCCCTCAAAAAGTCTTCCTCTCCCATTCCTCCTCTCTCTCCTGGAGACGCTGCTGCTGAGTGGAATAAGTCACATAGGGAAAGACAAGCACCTAATGGTTTCATTCACACATGTAATATACATAACTAAAGAAAAAACAATAAGACCCAACAAAAAGCTCTAGACTCTGCAGAAACTGTAGGGCTCGTCAGCAGTGGGTGGCAGCCTGCCAGAGGTACATGGACAGGTTTGGTGAATTTTGGTGGAAGATCAGTGAGCCATATGCAACTGTGGAAGTATGAAGTTGCCCTCCAAAACATCTATTTTTCAAACAAATGACAAAGTTTGAGATATATATATATACATATATATATATATATATAACTATGAAAAACAAGGCATTTATTGCTGGCTTTTGAAATCAAGCAGCCTTTTTTGGTAGCTTGAATTAGCACATGATGGTAAGCCACTGATGGACCGGAAGTTCCCGTGAGCCTATTCACCCCACACAATCCAAGTGATTGTCTTAGGATAGGTGGCACCTGCGAGTTAGCTGGCTGATCTGTCCCTCAAAATACTGCACGGCTCTTGGAAGGTTTTTCTCTCACATTTGCAGCTTTGGAGATGAAATAGATGTTGTCAGTATAAAAATATCATGACGGGAAAAAATATATAATGATTTCTCACCGGACTTTGCTTCCTCTCATGCATTCCGCTGCCACGTGGCTTCTCAGATGGTTCTTTCATCTGCTAATGTGACCAGTGCAAATAATCATCCACCTAAACTGCTGTGTATCCCCAAACATTACTTTATTTTCCACTAGTTAAGAAAATAAAAGATACTAGCCATGTTGGTCACTTAACCTCTTGCTGTATTGGTTATGACTTTAATATATGTATTATGCAATCATGTGTTTTGAGTATACAGTCCACAGTTTTTCCTTAAGCTCCAAAGCCTTCACTCACAAGCTGAATGTGATTATGATACCTGTCAGTGCTATCAGTGCCATTTTGCTGTATGCACATATAACTTTCAGAAAGTACAGGGTATTTAAAAGATAACATGGAAGGCAGTTAGGCAGTTCTAGATCCAGAATGGTCACAGAAGCCCGGTAGAGGTGCTGTCTCACACTAACTACCATCAGATGCTCTGGAAAAAAGGCAACAAAAACCCTCCTGACAACTCTGAAAAGTAAACAAACAGGCAGAATTTGGAGACAGATCAAAAGTTGGAGATGTGACTGCAAGACTTAGTTTCTTGTTTGTTTTTTTCCCTTCTGGCTTTGCCCTGAGGGCAGAACTGACTTGTGTTGCCAAACAAGACCAGAGATGTGTTGACTAACACACCGATGAAGCCCCATCCTTCTGACACCCAAGGGAAGGGAAAGATTTCCTTAGGGCCTGGACAGTGACAGGAGTGTCCCAGAGCAGACAAAGAGACTGGCCTCTAATACTGTGTCTGAATTTGCACAAATTCTAGAATGACCTCTGATTATCCAATGTCAGAAAGAGACTTAAGCCAGCACATCAAAGACTGAGAGCATTTAACTGAAATATAGAACACTGCACAAGACACACACTAATATTGCCTGTGTACACGGAGCACTTGCAGAGACTGAGAGAGCCATCCATCACATCCTCATTCAGGACAGAAATCCCCTGGGAAGTCAAGCTTAAATGATAGTTAAAACTTCTGCTGCTTATTTCACAACTACCTATTGTAAAGGTCACCAATATCTGGGGAAAATATATGAAAAAGAAGAAACTCTCCAGCACTTACTGGTTATCTAACCCCCTTCCCTTCCAGTGCCAGTTATTGAGTTCAGCCCCTAATGAGCTGCTGCTAATCCCCCTTCAGGTTCTTTTCAGTGAGGTCAGCCCTCACTGGACCACTAATCCCTCCTTCCAGTTCTTGTTAGTGGACCCACAAGGTCCTTGTTTGCTAATCCATTCTTCCAGTTATTTTCATTGAAGTCAGCCCCTAATAGATTGCTAATCCTCCCTTCCGGTTCTTGTTAGCGAGGTCAACCCCTTTGGATGGCTAATTCCCCCTTCAGGTTCTTGCTCTTAAGCCCATCAGGTCCTTCTTTCCATGTCAGTATGTTATTAACATTAGTCTTGTATTGAGGACCATGGGAATCCATTAAAAATTGATGCCATGTCCCACCACAAAATATTGTAATTGTTTTAGGTGTGATCTAGATATCAAGATTTTGAAAATTTTTGGATTTTACTGAAATTTGCACTCAGGACTTGATGTTTTGATTCAGATAGCACACTAGTTTTCAAACCTGGAGATGTGAGAATCATCTGGGCATCTCATATTAACTGATGCTAGGACCCTATCCCGGATAAATTAAGCCCAAATCTCTGTGTTTAGGGGAGACAATTAACCTAGAATTTCTGGTATGGATAGGACATAGACATTGGTGTTTCATCGCTGTTATTTCTATTGTTTTTTAGCTTCATTGTAATGTTTGCTTAAGATTGAGAACCATTGTTAGATCACCTAAGAAATTGTTAAAACTACACACATCTGGAACCCACCACAAGGCGAGATTTCAGAAATTCCGGAGTGTTACCTGGTAATCTGTTTTGACCAGCCCGAGTTGGCACAGACCAACACCTCTATAATTTGATAACCACTGACTTTGGCGATATACTGGAGGACCTTGGGATGCTTTACATTATATTAATGCTTGGGTACTTTTCCCACCCTTCAAATAGTCCGACTGATTGTTCTTGAGTGTGACTTTGACATCTGGAATTTTGCAGAGCATTGCGGGTGACTTTAATGTATGGCCATGATTGAACACTTTCCCACTTCATGAACAACTTGAGAACGGATCATGACATAACCAGTTTTATAGGTTCTGAATTTGGCATAAGATTTGACAATTATTGAATTGGAAAAGAGGCTTAAACAGAGAAGAAACTTGAAAGTTGGTCGGGGCAAGGGAAAAGAGATCAATTATGCTAAAAGGTATTTTGGGTTTTTCTGTAGGAATGCAGGTCACCTGCATAGTCTTTAGTAGTTATTAAAAGATCCTGAGATTTTTTCCATTTTGCATTCCAAAGATTAAAAGTTTAAGTTATAGTAAAAGACCATTTTTAGATAACAAGTTTTTTTTCTATTTCTCCACTTAATCAGTAAAAAATATATTCAAATATTCAACAATCTTTTAGGTTTAAAAGATGTATCAGGTTTCCGTATAACGGGAAACCATTCATCACCAAATAGATCTGTTAGAAAAAAAAATTAAAATACATTTTCTCCAGGGAAAGATCAGTCATAATGGTCTTTAACTACTTATGAAAACAGCTGCATTTATTTTTCCAGATAAGTTTTGCAGCAGAATTTTCAAATTCCAAATTGTTTTAGACCAAAAGAAAGAAGCAAATATTTCATTGTCTACAAAAATATGGAACATTCAGTAATCAATTTTAGGGCTGATTTAAGATTTTCTGATTGAAATTTAGTCTTGGGACCAAGATGGGAGGAACTTGTATTATTTTTCTTTCCAATTGGTAGTATAGTTTTGAATTACTTTTTAGTCCTACATTTATCTGTTATTATAATTAGTAACCTGACTATAGATTAAACTAAAATATGTTGTTGATAATATGACAATTTTCTAAATTATATCAAAATATTTGTCATGTTCAAACAAATGCAGTGAAACAACCAACCAAATGTTTCCTCTATAGTGTTATTTTAGTTTCATAAACAAAAAAAATGAAAAATTTATCCACAATGTTTCAGCGTTCTAGTGAATTCGAGTTGTGTGTTGATTTATTTTTTGTTTTGTTTTGTAAATTCACTCCCCTTTGAGCTTGGTAGAACATTTTAGGTCCCACCCTCCACTCATCATCATGACTTGCCCTTCACTGAAGCAAATGATTAATAGACACAACCATAGAAAATGACTGCACTTGACTTCCATCCTGGGTGCCTTTGGTAGATAGAAAGACACATGGAGGCAAAGCTTATATAACAAAATTGCACCGAGTGGATGATGGTTTGAGTTCGTATAATTGCAAATGCTTTTTACAATTTTAATAACAGGGACCCAGATCATGACTGAAAACCATGGCCCTGTGGTGTGAACTGCTTGGAAAGACTGGCATTTTCCCGCTGCTGAGGCAGCAGCAGCCACTGGAAAATATGGTGACTTTCCTTGTCCATGCCAAGGTTGTTGCCTGCGGGCTGCCCCTCCCTTAGGCACCAGCCAGGTTAGAGGAGCCAGTCAGGAGGTATCCACTGGGGTGGGGGACTCTGGAAGGGAATCTAAGGCAGCCCAGTAGCCAAACTCCCAGACACTGGGACACCCAGACTCCTTGCACCCTATTTGTGGCCTCCTATGAGAACAACCCAGTTGTTTCTAGCACTTGACTGGCTGCCCTGCCTCATGTCCTGCTGCTGCCACCACCAGGGCGTGGTGTCTCTGAGCTGTTGATAGAGCTGTTAATAGGATCATCTGACCTCACCTCCTGATACGGCTTTCACTGCTATCTTGTCTGGTGCCTGGATCTGTTCACCCCGACCTTCGGCTGTGTTTTCTCAGCACGCACATCCCACTCCTGCCCGCCCCCGCCCACCACCATGAGTGCCTCCAGATCCATCTTGAACTAGTGGCTGTTTGTGTGCAACTTGTGGACACTGTTTAGGATGAGGTAGCTGTCACTTGTGGCCTGACAAATGATTTGTTAAAAAACAAACAAAACAAACCATTGTTGTTCCCTAAACCTCATTGGCCTTGCAGTGGTGTGTGTGGCTGAAAACCCAGACACTGTGACCTGTTCTCTGTTGGCCACTGATCTTGGCATCCCCGTTCAATGATCAGAATGTGTAGCGATGTTAGAAGTTGAACTCAAGTCATGGGACATTTGTTTTTACATTTGGTCAGTTGTGTGTAGTGAGACCATGAACATGCTCTGTAGGTTTTTGTGTCAGATATTGTTTCCAATTCTTTGGGCATACATCTAGGAGTGAAAATACTGTGTTCCGTGGTAAGTTGTCTTTAACCTTTTCGGCAATTGCCAAACTGTTTTCCACAATAGCCACACCACTTTCTTTCCATCACAATATAGGAGGGGTCCAATTTTTCTATATCCTCACCAACACACGTTATTTTCTGCTTGTTTTCTTTTGAAGTCTAATGGGTATGAAGTGGTATCTTGTTGCCATTGTGACTTGCGTTTCCCTAGAGAATAGTGATATTCAGTATCCCATATGCTAATTAGAGATTTGTATACCTATTTTGGGTAAACATTTATTCAAATTCTTTGCACATGTTTAAATTGGGTTGTCTGTCATTTCATTGTTGAGTTCTTTATATATTCTGGATACTGAAATCATCAAATATATGACTTGGAAATATTCTCTGTGGGTATCCTCAAAGCTCAAAATATATTAATTTTTACAAAGGCTAGTGTATCAGTTTTTTTTTTTTTTGCTGTTCAATCTCTTGGTGTCTACCTAAGAAACCATTTCTTATTCTGCAATCACAAAGATTTATACTTTTATTCCCTTATTAGAGATTCAGAGTTGGTGTGAACTTGAATGCTTGTCTTTTTGCGACATCATATGTTGAAACCATATGAATGGTTTCATGTATAAATCCTTTGGCATGCAGTGTGTAAGGATGTAGGGTTTGAGGATCGTAACTAGGATTGGGTGAGGTTAAGAGAGTAGAGCCCAATGAGTATAATTATTTGAGGCAGGAGAGAGCTTGCTACCTCTTCTGGTCTCCCTTGTATGCTGATGCAACAAGAAGTCTGCAGTCTGCACCCAGAAGAGGCTCCTCCCGAGAACTCAGCCATACTTGCACCCAAATATCAGACTTCCAGACTTAAAGGCTTCCAGAGCTGTGAGAAATACATGTTTTTTGTTTTCAGTCACCCAGTCTGGTCATTTGTTGTGGCAGGTTTTTTAATTGGATAATGAGAAGAGGCTAAACAGATTTTGACAGGCATGCTGTTGCCTATATTGCAATGAATGGACTTTTAAGGGAAATGGTAGTCAGGACTCAAAAAGGAAAAGAGAGAGCTCTGGAGAAATCCTTCCTGTTCATAGAAAATCTATAAATAACCATACACAGAATATTGATTGAAGTATGACTGGTAAAGGCCATTCTGATGAGGCTTCAGATGGAAATATGGAACGTGCTACAGGAATCTACAGGGAAAATAATCCTCATTATAATAGCATTATTGTTTTTGCTTTAAGTAGACACATATGCTAAAAAGAGATGGGAAAGAGGAAAACACTTTAATAAAATCACCTGTCATATTTACCTAAATCATTACTGGAACAGGTGCATTTCATTTTTTAAGAAATTAACTTTGTCTGGTATTCATTTTCTTAAATCTAAGGAACTTTCTTTGTCATTTCCTTTAGTAAAGGTCTGTGGGAATTAGATTCAGGCTTTTGTTTGCATGCTACTTTATTTTTATTGGGGCTAAG
Organism: Uropsilus gracilis; assembly: GCA_004024945.1. NCBI lineage: Eukaryota > Metazoa > Chordata > Mammalia > Eulipotyphla > Talpidae > Uropsilus > Uropsilus gracilis. Next base: position 38,923 of record PVHY01000264.1, read on the forward strand.
CTTGTATTTTTTAAAGTGATGATAATGTGTCATTTCACCATCATTGTTAAAGCATATTTTTTATGGGATATGGAAGTCTAACTTGACAGATTTTTGTGCTGGAAACAGGATGGGTTCTGCTGCCTGTCACTGTGAAAAAGTCAATAAGCAGAGACAGGAATTAAATCAGATCTGTGGCCATAGATCTGAGAAGGCAGCGGACGCAGCACCCTAAGGAGAACATTCTCCCATAGCTGTTAGTCTAAGAGACTGGAAAGAACATTTTTCCATCCCCTCTCGAGCTGGCCATGCTTGAAAAAAAAAAGTTACACAAAGTCAGTCACCAGCAAACACCCCATCAGAGCAGCCAATCACAGTGGATACTGCTGGTATTTGTCATATTCACCCCCAGAATGTGTTACCAGCCTCTCAGCCATCTCGATCTTGGTACCTGTGATGGCTCATTTTCAGTGCTCACTCAGGCATCATCAGACCAGCAGTCTCAGTTCAAAGCAAGCGTTCTACTTTAAGGAAACCAGATCATTAGTTAGACCTGATAAGTTTGTGTGGCCTGTGCTGTGTGTATGTGCGCATGTGTAGATTCCTACATCACTGTGGTGCCTTTCTCTCCTCCCTAGTCCCCACCATTTTGACAGGGTTTTCTTTTCAGTATTTTAAAAATGCTCCTTACTCTTGTCTCAGTAATTTCATTTTTCTCCTTTGGGCTTTAATGTGCCACATGTGATCTTTTGTGTGTATTTATGTAGCTTTGTGGATTCCCTAAACCATGCAAGTAGTTACTTAGTATCACATGTATTAGGTATGATAAGTAAACTAAAGGTTTAAGATATACAGGTGAATATGCATAGCTTATACATTAACATACCATTTTATATATATTTTTTGAGCATCTGTGGATTTTCCTACCAAGAATCAGTTTCTTGAGCATATACTGAAGGGTAGCTAAATATATGTGCATGTGTGTGTGCCCATCCAGCTGCTGTGTAAGTATGTGAACTTGTGAACACATACTGGTACTCCTGTATGCTTTTCTGCATTGATGTCTCTGATGGTCTGTGTGTACATGTAACAACAGAAAATATGTTCTCTATTTAAAAAGGATTTGACTGCAACTATGTGTGTATGCACACATATCTTATATGTTTATATCTCATACTGAAGGATCTCCTACTTTATTATTATTTATGGAACATCAATGTATAAGAAATAGTTTGTCTTTCAAGAATACTTTGACAATATATATTTCTATAAACTACCATGGTTAGACTCCATTCTCTCCAATGACATGGCCATGCTACTATGTTAAACAAAACATTGAAATAAAAATGGCCAGCAAGTAATTGAGTCCATCTAGTTGCACAAATGACCAAAAACTGGCATCAACTGGATACTATGTACTTATATATACACCTTATTGATAATGTTTATTCTGCATCATGGGCTCTTAACAAGGAGTAGAATGAGATGTTTTTCTCTCTCTAAGGAATTAAAGTAGAATATTATTTGTATAAAATAAAATCCTCTGAAAGTTTCTGAATGAAAGGATCAAAGCATCATTTCCAGGATTTAGCAGGCAAATTAATCTGTGTATTACTTAAATGTCACTCTGATGAGACAAGTACAATAATCTTTGATTTATGAGACTGGCTTATCTTGAATTTTGACTTCTAATATCAGTATAAAAAAGAAATTCCCAGAGCATAGCTTAGGTTGTCTTTCCTACCTCTTCCTGTACATTCTGGAATCTCTGTCACAGTAAAGTTCTTAATTAATGGACCCAAATTTCAATTGATATAGAAGACTGGGCTAATGCAGAAAATGCCCCCCACTACACTCCTGAAAGAACAGAGAGATGCCAAATCACTGTATTATGTAATAGTCAGCAGGGCCTGGAATAAAACTACCTATGCACCTGGAAGGAAGAAAAACACAAAGCCAAGGTGCTGCTCCAAGGTGGGGAAGCTCTACGAGTTGCTGTTGGCATCCGTGTGGCGACCTGGAATTGAGCACTTTGACAAGAGCCTCACAAGGGACATGCAGTCTAGAAAACCTCAACATCAGATCTTCGGGGAAAGAAGAAATGCAGCTGACTGTACTGAACAGTGAGTGTGGGAGGGGGAAAAGGGTAATTTATTAGAAATCAGAATCACAAATCTTTCCCAGATGCAGACAATGGACTATATCAACCTACCCCCAGAGTATGAGTGCTCCAAGACGATGAATTAGGCATTCATAGGCCATGACACGTGAGATGTATTGAAGCACAGAGAGGCACATGTTAAACTGCCTCATGAGGTCGTCTCCAGAGCTAGGGATGGCAAGACTCCATGGACTCCCATTGAGGAACCCAGAATTTAAGAAAGGAAAGCTATGATGCATATGAGAGACAAAAATCTCCATTAGATTCAGGTGATACAAACCCATAGGAAAATTTACAGGCCAGAAAGGAAACAATGGTACTATCGAAGAGAGACAGATACAAATCATTTCAAGCCACAAAAGTAATTTTTTTTTAATTGGTAGACCCTGTTGATGCTCATGTGCATATCAGGTGTCATGAAAGTGTATGTCTTTAAAAAGAATACATTAACCTGGGACATAAAAGCAACTTCAAATTTAGTTGAGAGAAAATAACTCAAATATGAAAGGCATTAGAAACTTTTTTACATGATCTTTTGTTATCACAATATGTGTAAAAATACATGTATTTATGAATGTCTGTATATACAATCTAATTTATATATAATTTTATATACATCGCATAATGTGCAAATAGTCATAGTTTTACAAATATTTGCATGTACAACTAGTATTTATACACCCACATACATAAACGCACACACACATACCCCTCTACTTTATCAACATCTATCTTAATCTTTCTATCTGAGGGATAGACCTGTAGTGAGGGAAAGATTGCAAGATGCGGGAAAGGAAGACAGGGAGATGGAGATGGTGTGAGAAAGATGGGAGAATGGGGAGAAACAGCTGGGAAAGAGGGCAACAAGAAGTGTAAAATATTTAATTTAGTCTAATTAAAACACAACTGAACTAGTTATACTTCATTTTGAATGTATACTATTCAACTACTCCAATCTAACGGAAAATAAGAAATGACTATCCCTTAATTAGAAAATAGACTGTATTTGTCACAAATGAACGGAACTTTGTATGTAAGAGATATGTGGCCTCACTAGCAATATTCATTCAACAGATTATCTTCATTATGCCATCATAGACATATCAGATGACCTTCTACTAATAATATAACTATTGTTGCCTCCTCCATTTTGTACTCATTGTTTCAGTTCTTGACAAAGAACTTTGTCTTAGTTCAGAAAGTCAGTTTGACAAGCAATATAGAAAAATTACAGCGGGGTGATAATCACATCTTGATAAGGTGTTTATGCTATTTTTTTAAATGAAAAGATTCTAAAAATCTTTGAAATGGTTTTAGAACTGATTATCCTATAAGATTTTCATTCCGACATAACAGTTACGATGAGCAAGATGTTATGAACTTGGATTGCAATATGTTCATTGATATAAGGGAACATTTTTAAGTCATAGTTTACTTCTCAAAATTATTGAGCAGTGAAGCTTTCTCACTTAAGATGAATTTCCATAAGGATATCATATAAAATAGACTTTCAGCTGAAAAAGATAAGAGACAAGGATGGACATGACATATTAATTAAGTGAATGAATGCAGCAGGAAGACATAGCACTCATCACCACATATGTGTCAAATGAAGCATCAAAACATGTAGCAGACTATTGACAAACCTGAACAGATATTGGTAACAGTTGTAGAGGTGTAGAGGACTTCAATACCAGACTCATCGATGACCAGATCGGTGAGGCAAAAAAAAAAAAAAAAAAAAAGGAAAGAAAAGAAAGAAGCAATAGCCTTAAGTGAGGAATTAAAAGATATAGGAATTGAATAAACATTTATAGCAGAAAATGAAAGTTGTTTTTCTAGTTAAAGAGATAAAGGACATGAAACTCCATCCAAAATTTAGGGCCCACAAGCTCACCCTGTAACATATTTTCATGTCCTCTCTGTACCTGACACTCATCATCATCAGTGGTTTCCATTTGTAGAAACTGAGGTAATTCTGTTTTCTCAGTCTTATTTATAGTGGGCACCATTGTACTAAATGTTTAATATTTTTACAAATCGCTACAGAGGTAGTGCCAATAAAATGTGCAAACAAAAAGTCTTCACAAGACACAGATATATAGTGGGATAAGATATATCTTATCCCACTATAACAAAACAAAAACAAGGGAGAAAGAAAATGCCTCGAGATAAAGTAACTCTATTATTACAGAATTTCATAGTTTCCAGGCTCTTGCCTCCAATAATTCAGTACCTATCACAGTGTACTTAGTTTGTGGGCAGGGAAAGGGAGGTTTTATCTGATTTCTGTCATCCAGTAATTAAGTAATTAAGAAAACCATTCATCTAATAGATTGGACATTTATTATGTGTCAGCCTTGGAGATTCTTTAGTTAGTACTGTTTTACTAAGAATGTGCAGAGACCAAGTAAACAAACTATGAAAAATCAGGGCGGCCAATTAATCACTCTGCTCAGCTACTCAGACACTGTGCAGCCATTTTATTGCAAAACATGGGGCTAGGTAGGCGCAGTGCTAGTCACGGGTTGTGGTTATAAATAGGAAGCGCTAGTGCCTTAAGCCAGAGGACATGTTAGAACTGTTGGTAAATGGACGAGTGGGTGGATGTGCATGGTAGAGGGAGATGGATACTGGAAACCTGGCTTGGAGGCAGCCACACTAATACAAATACGAGATAATCCTGCCTTCAATAGAGCAGCACTTCTAGTCTAATATTTGGGCTGCGTCCTTCTTCTTTGTGGGAGATCATGCTGGTAATGGTGAGCAGAAAGCCTGGCCTTCACAGAGGTAATGGCCCAAGTGACGAGCACTGGATGAGAACAGTGGCAGCTGGATGCGAGAAGTGCAAGGAATCTGACAGCATTGCATGTGGGAGCAAGATATGTATGGGGGTGAAGGGTAGGATGACTCTGGATTTGATCCTGGGCAGCTGAGGGAATGGCGTTCTACTTCGTTAGTGGAGGAAGAACAGGCAGTGCCCCTCCATGGAGAGCGTTTGCTGAGTCACCCTGAAATCACACACTTATCTGCACCCTTCAGCAGACCTTGTGTTTCCTGAGGTGCAGGGTCCAGTGTTTCTCTTTCTATTCTCGAAACAGCACCTGCTGATAGTACCTGGCGACTCCCAGAGGTCAAGAAGTGGGAGGATCCAGGGAGGATTCTTTGCTTTCTGACTTGAGATGTTGCTGGGTGTTATTTACATTTTCAGACATGGAGACAACTGGGCACGAAGCTTATTTGGGCTCAGAGCGTGGCGGGTTTAGCGTTACACATTTTGATTTGGAGGTTACTGGTTGTCATAGGTTGGTGATCCTCAGTGTGCAAATAGCGATGCAAATGAATACATGTATTTGGAAAAATGAAAAGCTTGGACTGGGGAACCACACTTGAGTAGCTAAGCGACAAATAGAGCTATTTGAGTGAATCTGAGAACCCTAAGATTGGGTACTATGTGAGAAGACAGTAAAGAAAACAATCATAAGGATAATACATATTTTTAATTCATCCAGGCATTTGGTTCTGATGAAACTAAAAAGAGTTTGAGAAAAGAAAATACATGCATGCGTGCTCATGTACACAATATTAAGACACTATGGAGTAATTATGGAATAATTTTCTATCTCAGCAACTATTTATTGGCATATATATATGTACAAAGTAGATATCTATCTATCTATCCAAGAGAATACTTACATGCATCACCTCATTAAATCTTTCTTGACAATCTTAACAGCGAGATAGGTACTGTTATCTCCATTTAACAGATAAAGTAGATGGAGTGCAAAGAGGATCATTAACTTATGCTAGTAAGAGAGCATGGATTCACACAGAGTGACAAAGGGACCCTTTCCCCTACCCACCGTACTCTGGAGAAGTTAAAGGAGAGGAGTGTTGGGGAGAAAAGTGGTCAGTGGTAACGAGTACTGTGAGTGCGGTGCAAGTTCACTGTGAGGACGGAACCATGAGACTTAGCCAAGGGAACTCTTGAATGAACTTTGGAGTTGGAGTTCGAGAGGTGCTATATGCGAAGCGTGAGCTGTTAACAGTTTAGTAGGCAAAATGAAGAAGTGAAGGCAGTGACTGGGGGAGAATCTTTACTGAGAGAGTAAGTGGGGGGAGAGAAATTTTCCAGACAGAGTAGAATCAAGCATATTTAATTGTCAAAGACGAGTCAGGGAAAAGATAAAGAGGCAAATAAAACAGAAAAGTAGATGAAACTGTTTGGTGAGCTAGGCCTCTGAGAGTTAGCATAAGCTAAAACAGGAGGAACTTTTCCTTGTGTTGCCTTGAAAGTAGCAGGTTGGTGTAGTGTTAAATTTTCAATGCTCTTTTCCAAATCACCTGTTCTCAGCATCACCTCCATTTCTCAGACACAGAGAGTGGACACAGTACACACATTGTATGATGTCAAACCATACCACACCACACCATCACAGCAACACAGCATCACATCACACCACACCACACCACAGCACACTACATCACATCACACCACACCACATCATACCATACCACACCCTCACCACATCACATCACACCACACCACACCACACAGCATCATATCACACCACACCACATCACACCACACCACATAACATCACAGCATCATATCACATCACACCACACCACATCACATCATATCACATCACATCACATCACACCATACCACATCACCTCATATCACACCACATCACATCACATGTCTGTAGGGGGATAAAGCATTTCATTTTCATTCAGGCACAAGGAAGCAGAGATGGATACACACTTGGCTTTCCAATTCTCTGCAAAACTAAGCATTAAATAATGAGGAGGTACAGTCTCAGAACAATCATGGGTGGGTGTGCCTTTCAGTGCTTTGGGAGGCCCTTAGAAGGATCTAGTAGTGTACTGAGCGCATCCATTTTTGAGGAAGGAGAAGAAAGCGTGTAAATTGTTTCAGATAGGACACAGAATCCAATGTGCATTTTCTCACAGTAACCAGCACTTGCCCCTTTCATATAACTCATGGAGGGTGGAGCTGGCAGCAAAAGTGAAGCTGTCCATGAAGACTTCTGGAAAGCTACATGTCAGGGCTGCTCCATGCACTGTGGAGGGCCCATCCTAGCACTAGCCAAAATAGGAAAAGGAAGTGTCTATCTATACTGGAACATTAGTCAGCAGTGAGGAAAAGTGTCTAAACTGGAAGCTTATTGAACAATAAGGAAGAAGGAAGTCCTGCCATTTGTGACAACATGGACGGAGCTTGACTGTGTTCATGCTGAGAGAAATAAATCACGCAGAGAAAGACAAATGCTGTGTAGTGTCCCTCATGGAGCCTGAAAAAAGCCAAACTTCAAGAATCAGAGCCAGTAATGTTTCCAAAGGTTGGTGGGTGGATCAAAACACTTCCAATTACAGGATGAATAAGTTCCAGGAACAGAATGTATAATGTGGTGACCAGACTTAACGATACATTATCATCTACTTCAGTTTCTCAAAACCTGCATCCTGAATGTTCTTAACATACACAGATGGTTGTTATGTGAGGTGCTGGACATGTTTATTAACCACATTGTGACAATCATTTTGCAATGTATAATCTATCAAATCATGTTGTATACCTTACATGAGGTTTTATATAGAAGTTATATCTCAACAAATCTACAGGAAAAGATAGAGATTTTAAATTCTGAGACCTATGAAAAGGAGGGAGAACAGACTGGTAGATTCATAGAGTTGATTTTTTTTTTTTTGAGACTAAGTCTCACTAATTTGCCCATGGAACCGCAGGCTCATGTTGCGCGTGATACCATGGACTCAATCAATCCCCAGCCTCTGCTTCCCAGGTACCTAGGATTAAAGGCGCATGCCACCACACCCAGCTGTTTTTTGGGATTAGTTCTCACTGTGTTGCCCTGGGCGGGACTCGAACCGCGATCCCCAGACCCAACCGTGACTCCATAAGCTGTTGTTTACAGGCATGCACCACCGTGCCCGGCTCAAAGAATTGATTTTAAGTCAACTCAAGTGAGAAACTTGGAGGGGGACATATTGATTAAAATCATCAAGGCTAGAAAATAAAAATAAGAAATTAAATATTAATTAAATCCAGACCACCTGATCAAAGTCAGTATTGAAAAACTCAAGGTTTGTTAAAAATAAAGAGCATGTCTGTTTAGAAAGTGTAATCCCCAAGAAGAAAAAATAAAACAGCTGGCACACCACTCTTCACCAAACCCAGAGTTTTCTTTTTTCTCTAAATTGTAGATTTAGAGACTTTTTCTTCTGAATTATTTTTATTGACATAGCGTTCATTTACAGCCATGTATATGATTTCAGAGTACAGGTTCCCACCACTTCAGATGTGTGATACCACACACAGCCACCATCAGGTTATCAATGATCCTCCACTCCGGACCTGGGTTCCACACCTCCACTCCCCTCTGGCAGTCTCAATTCTGCGGTTATATTTCTAGGGTTGGTTTTGATTTACTTTTGCCTATTCCTTCCCCAATAGAATTTTCTGGTTTCAAAAATTCAACAAATGAATGCTAACTTGTAATTGTCTTTATAGGCGTTACAAAAACCGATGGCCAACTAAGTCACTGTACATCTTTTTGGTTCTAGCTTTGCCAATGAATGAAATTTTAGAACTTGATGTTTCTATAAAAATGTGCTCCCTATACTTTAAAAGATTGAGATTCTTTTCCACCATTTGTAATATACATCCATCTGTGGACACGTGATAAGACATCGTCTCTGCTCAGAACCAACTGCTTCATGCATTGAGCAGTGTTGACGAAAATTAAGCTTATACTCAGTGAGAGTTGGTAATATATCCCACTTTTAGTTTTGTGACACTGTTTCCTTTTGATTTTTTACTATTAGAAAAGAAAAACAAATAATGTGCCTTTGTCAGCATTCAATCCAGGCTTAGGTTATGATTCCCATCTTTGCTCTATATCTTTTGGTGAAATCTTAGAAAAATGTCAAAGTAATTACTTTCAGTATTGTTCCCTAAAGCCGCTTGATTTCCCACCATGCTTTCTAAAATTGTGATTCATGGTATATTCAGGCCTTTTAAGTAACCTTTTCTCTGATAGATTTCCCATCATCAGATATGTCTGTCATCTTAGCACAATTTTTCTCTGTAATCATACTTAGACAAGTTAACTTCTGGGAGCAGATAAAATGTATGTAATTTTGTATTTGTCATAAGTGACATTGCATCTAATGTGGGAAAAACCTTAGTTTAATGGTTTGATGGGGGGAAAAGGGGGTAACGGTGGGGAGGGTAGGGGGTGAATCCCTGGGATTACAAAGATGTGAAGTATATATATATATATATATATATAATGGTTTGATGGTTTAAGTGGTTGTTATTCCAGTAGATGCACAATACATTTTCCCCAAAGTCAGTCAAAAAAAATTGGATCCCTGTTTGTGGTCTGTTGATACAATTAAATCAGGGTATCTCTCTGTCTACCTCAATCCTTTTCAGTCTTTCTATTTTATCAGTTTTATTAATCTACTCTAAAGAATCAGCTTTGTTTCATTGTCTGCTCTTTTTTTCTGTATATAATTTGTAGGTTGTAGTTGTGATTATCACTGCTTCTTTTCATCGTGTAACTTTGAGTTCAATTTGTTCTTTTTTTCATAATTTTTTAAGATTAAAGTTCTGATATTTGATTAGAGTCCTTTTCTGTTTTCTATTGTCAGAATTTAGTGTCTCACTTTCTCCCTAACTCCTACTTTAGTGGCATCACACAAACTAGAAAAAGTTGTATTTTCATTCTCCTTCATTTGCATATCAGTTTTAATTTCAGTTTTGACTTGTGCTTTATCCCATATGTTTATTTAGAAATATGTCCTTCATTTTTGAGTATTTGGTGATTTTCTTCTAGACATCTTTCTTTTTTTGTTCTAACACAATTTCATTATGGAACAGCAACATGAAAAGAATGTACATTTTGTCTTGATATTCCTGGGCTGTTTCTCTGCCTAAGCTCCTGTGAATAATGCTGCATTGAACATGGCGGGGGGGGGTGGTGGTGCTTAAAATTATGTTTCAGGACTATCACTCATTACTCTTTAGCTATACTTTCAGAAACTTTGCAATAGATGCAAATAAAATTAAACATCCTCATTTTAGCATGTTAGATTGATTTCACTTTGTTAAATTTTCTTTACCTGACCCTCTTCATCTTAGCTTCTGCCACTCTCCAACCTACACTCTTCAATCTTGGGAACACCATCTGCTAATTCCCAGGTACCTGTCATATTCACTCTTGCTTTGCTTGATGGCGTCTATCATCTTCTTAATTGAAAATATTCTTTTCATTTTTGCAAAGATTATTATCTCAGCTTCCATATATTTCCACAAAGTCCCCCCCCATTTTACTTATCAACCCATGAGCACATCTAAAACATTTTTAGTATTTTACTGTATGCAATTCAGTTCCACTTGAGTACTGTTCAGTATAGATTCAGTATAGATAAACCTGTGTCAGTCTTATCTCACTATGTAAGACCAAAGTTTATGCCTCCCATGTCTTTTATATTTGTCTGAATACCAGCATGGGATTAAATAATTCTAATTGTTCAGGAAACAATGATGGCCAAAATCACATTTTTTTTCCTGCTGGCCATACAGAATAAGTGATACAGGGACATTGTCAAGGTTTTCTGCCTAAAGCATGACATCCTGATAGAGAGAATTCCAGACTAGGTCTAAGAAAGTCGGTAAGAGAGTATGGCCATCTTCTTTATCCATCCATCCATTGATGAACATGTAAGCCATTTCCTATCTTGGCTATTGTGAACAGAACTACAGTGAATATGTACGTGCATGTATCTTTTTGAATTAGGGTTTTCTGGTTATCTGGATAAATAGTCAAAAGTAGAATTTCTCAAACCTATGGTAGTTCTGTTTTCAGTTTGAGAAATAGTTCACTGGTGTTCCCAAGTAATAACATATAAAGATTCTTTTTTCTCCACATCCTTGCCCAGTTTGGGTCTCCGTATCTCCACATCCTAAGCAGTATTGCTTTTCACCAAGTGTTTGATCATAGCTATTCTAACAAGAGTGACATGAAATCTCATTGTTCTAATTTCATCTCCCTAATAAGAAGTGATGAGTATCTTTTCAGATCTGCTGGTTTTATTTGTTAGTCTTCTTTTTTGAGTGAAGTCCATCAGATAAAGACATGTTCACTCATGTGGAAGATGACCAAATCAAATGAACAAGTAAAGATCAACTCTTAGATTCTGCAGCAGAATCATAGTTCCTGGATGGGAAGGGGTTTGGAAGTGATGGATGGAAACGAGGCCTTTGATTATGGAAATGGGGTGGTACATACACTTGTTTGAGCTTGAAACTTAGTGTTGTAAACCAAAGAGAGAGAAAGAAAGGAAGGGAGGAATGAAAGAAGGAGGGTGGGGAAGAGATGGACAGAGGGAACAACAGTAAATGACAAACACGTACTCCATAAATAACATTCTAAAAATATTTACTGATTATTTCTCATATCTAGTTTTCCTAATCGCAGTAGGAATGAGAATTGAGTTTCAATGTTAATCAATTTGAAAGTAGTAACTTATGGGATAAATAGTGCATTTAAATTTTTAAGCAGCATCTCATACCTAGGAGGTATATGAATGACAGCATTGTCTATGTTTTATAACATAAATAAGAAACATGAAAAATGTGCTGTTTTGTTCCAGATCACCATTAAATTTTGAGTTTTATCTCTTATGAAATGATGAAGAATGATGAAGAGGTTCTTTGGTTCCTGACATTGAAGTTCTAATGTCCTTTAATGGTATTCAGACACTTCATTTTCACTTTATTATCACGAACTTATACTAAAATTCTGTTCACTAATACTTTTGGCATACTGAAATGTTTTGGATATAAAGGGTGTCTTTATAGCTTTCCACTGATTTTTTCAACAAGGTTTTCTCACATATGGTAATTCTTCTTTTAGGTTGTATGGGAAAGATTTACAGTGAATTGTTTGAGCAGAATAAATATGAAAGTCTTATTCTTTGCAAGTCAATTTAATCCATATGAAACTGACATTTTGGCAAAACTCATAAAATATCTGTTGATGTATATATACATATATATAATATATCATTTTAGAGTTAATGCACTGGGCACATTTTATAAATTATCCCAAGAGTTTGAAACCAAAAAATCATAGTTTCCATGTTTTACATTAAAATATATTTCTTCCTCTTTTGTCTCATAAATGTTAAATACATATTCATTCCAGAAAATGAATGCTTTTGATCATGTATAAAGGCCCTTTTCAAAATCTTTCACTTAATAACCTTCTGGACCTTGGAAGTGGTGTAAAAATATTTGAAGAATCAGAAATATTAAGGATCAGAAAGCGTGATTTCCCCCAGAATCCTGGTACATCAAAGTATAAGCAAATGCAAACTGTATGAATCCGATCCAAAGTAATATTTGTTGCCAGCATTGATTTTACATGTGCTGAAATTCTCTAACCCAAAAATACCATCAAAAGTGCCTCGTTGACACTCTAAATTTGCTTCATCCTACTGTTACTAAGAATTAGAAGCAGCACAAGAAAATGCTGACAAGTTTTTTTTTTTTTTTTCATATTTGGCTGTCTTCATTTTAAGTAAAATGTGCTGAAAAAATCTCCCGAAGCTAAGTGAGCTAAGTGAGCTTTAAATGTGTGATAGATGTGTGAGAAAAAAAATTGTATTTAATAGGAAAAAAAATATTGGATGTGGTCCTGTATCTAAACTATACTTTGCCATGACTATGTCTCCAAATTCCAATCAGGGTATTTATATTGATTTAATTTTAATCAAGTTTAATTGTAGAAAGTAGGAGACTTGTCAGAGAACGCTATTCCAGTCTAGGCTTTCTGTATATTTTCCTCATTTCCCTTTACTCATAGTTTGCTCATATCTCCACACTTGAAATGGGAAAAAAGAAAAAGAAATTCCCAAAACCCAGTTAAACAGTAATCCTAAAAAATTTTTTTTCATTTATTTTAACACCATTCTTTTTCAGTCATGTACAGTATTTTATATTTCTAGATAGTTGCTTAAATGTCTTGTTTATTGAAATACACTTTTCTAGATTAACTACATAAAGATCTCAATAATACTTTGTCTGTGTGGACTAAATATCAGCCACTTCTTTCCCGAATAAGGCCAATCAGGCAGGAACAGGAAGCTGCAGTGATTTCTTGTTACTTGTTTGACTTATTAACCCAAGCAGGATTTTTTATTTAACAACTAGCAATCAATACAATTAGCATCCAGAACTACTTAAATTATATCTGTACTTGAATAGCACAATTTATTATGCTTCAAGCAATAAAGAGAAACTTTATGTTAACTGGGTTAAAACAAGTCATCGTAAGTCCTCTCTTCCTTCCTCCCCATACAAAATGTACAACTCTGTGAATGTACAACTTACAGGTGATATTCAGCTCATAAAGACCTTCTCTCTGGAAGTATTTTTATTCTCTTCAGAAATAGTCAAAATATACATGATGGTTGAGGCTTCCTGGAAAGCGAAGGCATTGGGAAACAATAGCGTGAAGAAAATACACATTAGATATAAAAGGGCTAGCAGGAGTGAAAACAGATGGGATTAGAACATTTCTTTCTGGAGGATACAAACATATATAGAAAAAAAAAATGCTACCATTCTAGCAATGAGAGTAGGCAGAATGAATAACAAAATAAAGGTTTTTTATTGTTTGCTTTTAAGAATTTATGGAGCTAAAACCCTTTCGTAGGCACAGGTATATGGGGCTTTCTTAAATTCTGGGGAGGATAATAAAGCAAAAGCACAAATTTTGTATTAGATTGACTGGACCCTCCAAATTAGGGCACTTCTAAACTTAGAAGGAGGTGTTCTCTGTACTTTGCTAAGGCATCATTTACTTTAAACTCTCCTTTATACCAAAGTCTGCTATCTAACCAACATTTGTGAGATACATGAAGCAGCAAGAAGTATGAAAAAGTGACCAAAATATGAAAGACAAAGACATAAGTCTGATATTAGAAATGTCAGAGGGAAATTTTAAAATAGATGTCAACTATCTTAAAGAATCTACTGGACAAGAATGGATAATTATTTCCAAGGACTTAGCAAGAAACTAGATAACACAGAGGAAATGATCAAGAAGCTGAAGACAGGTGGACTCACTAAAATGTCAGATAAAATTCAAAATTCATTGCAAATACATTTTAGCAAACTTAGCAATAAAAGGGGAATTCTTCAAGTAAAGATCATTTACAACAAAACTTACAGTTTATTTCATAGTTAATGGTGAAAGAATGAATATTTTTCCTCTGAGATGAGAATCAAGGCAAGGATCTTATCTTTTCAACATTTTACTGGAGGTTCTAGATAATTCAGTAACAGAGGAAAAATAAGCAAAAAGAATGTAAGTTGAAAAGAGAGAAGATTTTTTCATCATCAACCCTGTAGAAAATTGAATGAGTTATAAGCAAAATAGATCCAAAAATGAAAAGATTGATGAGAGTTTTAGCACATGACTTAATATGCAAATATCAGTTGTATGTATGTGCAGAATCACGAATTGAAAGGAAGAACAACTCCATTTACCATAGTATCAAAATACATGGAATACTTAATGTTCACTGAGAAATAGAATTCCGAGATAAATTGAAGAACTGAATTCAGAATAAAGTATCTGGAATCTGTATTGGAAATTCATTATTTTTAAGATGTCAATTCTCAAATATCTACATTAATGCAAACTCAATTAAAATTCCAGCTGACATTTTGGTGGACTTTAGCTTGCTGATTCAAAAATGTATATGCAAAGCAAAAAAATCTAAGAACCGAGTTAAAAAAAAATTGAAAATGAATAGCCTAGCTGGCTACTTAATTTTGTGACACATTTTTAAAGTTATTGTACTCAAAGTAGTGAGGAATTGGTACACAGATAGACAAATCCATGCATTCAAGAACAGAGACCAGAAATGGATGTCACATTTGAAAACTGTCACACATACATAAAGCCAATTCCATAAAGGCTTATGCTTTCAAAATTTAGAATTTATGAATCATGTCACAATATATCTCACATCTCAAACTATCTCCTTGTGTTCAGTATCTCAAACCATATATACTTAACTAAAAGTAAATTATGTAACTAAATGTAAAGGCTACAATTACAGAAATTCTATAAGGAAAAAGGGAGAAATCCCTTGCAGGATTTGGTAGCAAAGATTTTTTTACAAGAGTACGATCCATAACATTTTTTAAAAGTGGTAAATCAGACTTCATCAATATAGTTGCTGCTTTGAAAGATGTTGCTAGTAAAGCAAGATATATGCGCCCATGTGTTCTTTGTAGCACAGCTTAGAGTAGCCAAGCTATTGAATGTTGAGTCATAATGCTGTACACCTGAATCTTAGGTTATAAAGTGGTATCACCTCAGTACAAATTTATTTAAGGAAAAGACTCCTTGAGACAGCCACAATTGACCAGAAAAAAATGTTGAAAGGTGAAGTCACAATAATCCGTAAAAGAATAAAAATCACAGTATGTTGCGGATAGGTAAGATGTTTATAAAGTAACCACTTAGCATAAATTGTGTAAACCATGTTATCTGATAAAGAAATTATATTTAGTCCATATAAAGGACATTATATCATCAAGAAGAAGAGAAATAACTCACCTTTAAAAATGGACACTTGAAGCCGGGCATGGTGGCGCATGCCTGTAAGCAGCAGCCTAGGAAGCTGCCGCCTGGCCTAGGGATCGTGGTTCAAGTCCCTCCAGGGGCACGTAGCAAGACCTAGTTCCAAAAAAATATATCTGGGCGTGGTGGCTCGCGCCTGTAATCCCAGCTACCTGGGAAGCTGAGGCTGGGGATGGCTTGAGTCCGTAGTACCCCGGGCAACGTGAGCCTGCGGTTCCCCGGGCAAAAACAGTGAGACCTAGTCTCAAAAAAAAAAAAAAAAAAAAAAAAAAAAAAAAAAAAAAAAAAAAAAAAAAAAAAAAAAAAAAAAAAAAAAAAAAAAAAAAAAAAAGGGCAAGTGATTTGAACAGATGCTTTTTAAAGAATTAAAGAATTTATGCAGATAGAAAATAAGTGAAATGTTTTTTAGCATCATTAGTATCCAAGGAAATCATATTCAAATTACCATGAGATTCCTCAAGTCATTACAATGACTAAAATTAGAAAGCTTGGCCATACCAATAGGATGCTGGTGAATAATAAAAAGAAATGAATTATTGATTTAGACACCACCATGGGTAAACCTGAAAATAATTTGCTGGGTGTGAGAAAACTGTCGAAGAAGAAGAGGAGGCAGGGAGGGGGAGGGGGAGAGGTGGGCACTCTGTTTTATTCCGTTCATATAGACGTCTAGGCTGCACTAATATGTATTGACAGAAAGCAGATTGGCTTGGGTGGAGTGGAAAAAGGGTGAGATGTGAGAGGAATTGCAGAGGTATATGGGGAAACGAGGCTGTATGTCATGTTCCTCGTGTCGATTTCAATGAATTCACGCATGTTTACAAATGTCAAAGCTCATTAATTACATACTTTACAGTGTTTATTATATGTAAATGATTCCTGAGTTAGAGAGCTGTTTTTTCAAAGTTACAGAAATCATTGAAAATGTAGGCAAAAGTAGATAGAAGAAAGAAAGAATGTTTTTTTTTTAATCAGAAATGATTAACACAGGATATGGAGAAGAACGACATAAATTTTCATAATTCATGCATTTTTTTATGCAATGAATTTCCTAGAACCTAGAGGCTTAAAACTAAACGTATTATCCTGTGGCTTAGGCTGATGGTGAGTGCTGCCTGGTCCTTGAGAAGGCAGCGATCTGGCCCATTGCTCTGGCCCATGCAGCTTCATCTGAAGAAGACAGTGGGGGTAGATCTGCTTTCAGGCCCCATGCATGGCTCTCAGCAGGAGTCAGTTCCTGGAGGAGTATTAGGACAACCTTCTGAAAGCTCTTCTCTACTCCTTGCCAGATGGCTGCCTCCATCAGTGCAAGTTGCCAGACAATAGTCAGGGGGCAAATACCAACAAGAGATGAAGTAAGCCCCCTTCAGCTGAACCACAGCAGTGACAGACCATCTTTTTTTTTTTTTTTGCTGCACTTTACTCATGGTAAGAAATTACAAGCCCTGCTCCAAATAATAAGGAATCCACAGTGGTCTGAATACTAGCAGGCATGGGTCCGTGGGAGCCATCTGTGGCAAGCTGTTTATCTTACAGATCACCATATTTAAGAGTTTGTTGGAAAAATAGGAAAATCGCTCAATTCCTAAAATGAGTGAATTTTTCAAAGCAGAATATAACACTATTTTCCAGAATCAGAAATGAAAAGTGGACTTTCACTATTCTGTTATCACTGAGGGATGGTTAACTTAGTAGTATGAACTTCATGCCAATAAATTTGAAAACACTAAATGAGGAAACTCTCCAACATAAATTACCCAAATTAGCATGTGAGATAGAAATCTAGACTAACCATATATGTCCATAAATTATAACATTAAAGAAACCAATAGACTCAATCTTTTGTAAAATCTCTCCAAAACTGTAGCATTGTTTTACGAAATAGGGAGCATGCCCATATTACCTTTTGTAAATCTCCTTTGTTGTTAAAATGTTCTCAATGTTTTACGAAATTTATGAATAGTATCTCAGCCTATGAATATGTGATAATGTAACTGAACCCATATTTGGGGAGGTTTTTTTTTGTCAACTCCATATTATCTCATATTTATTTCAGTATCAAGTCAGGCTGTGATGAATGACTCATACCTATTTTTTGTTAACTACTACTTTAATTATCCCATGAACTTAGAGAAGTACAAGTAGTTTTCAGAATGAAGTGAATACAGGTCTTTAAGTCTTGCGGGAAATATGTTAACAGTAACCTGCCTGTTTGGTTATGGATATCCACATGTCAAATTCTTCCAGTTCCCAAAATATTTATTAACCTCCACATAAAATCAATACAATTAAAAGGTGGTAGGATACTCAAAAACCAAATTAGAGTTTTATACAGCAGGAATCCGATGCAGCCCAGTGAGGAGGTAAGAGCTGGGAAAGAGAACAAAAGCAAGGCAGCCAGAAATGCAGAGAACATATTCTGGGACTAATGCTTTAAGCCAAAATTGTAGGCAGGAATCAGCCACCCATGAAAGGCTACCAAGAAAAAGCTGCAGATTCAGATCAGGCTAGGATTTATCTGGGGCTGCGCTGGCTCGCAAGCGTGGCTCACGGCTAGGACCAGGGTGGAGAGCGGCAGGCTTACCCACTGCATCTGCCCTCAGAAATCCCAGTCAGACAGGTTTTTTTTGTTTTTTGTGGGTTTTTTTTTTGTGTGTGTGTGTGTGTGTGCTTTCATTGTCAGGGATCAAGTGGAAGAAATATCAAATCCATTTGTCAAGGAGATTTGAGCACAAGAAAAGTAGAGAAAGCAAAGTCGTGTTCAATCTAAAGCAGCAAACCACTTCATAAACACAGGGGGGAAGTGGCATTGGAAATGGAACTTATCAATACATCAAATTTAGCTTAAATGGGAGTAGAATGTTCAAGGAGAGAAAGGATTCCATGCTTTAATAGAAGGTATTTTGGGAACAAAAAGATCCTGACTGAAATAGGAAGAGGTGGGTATGGAAAATAGGAATTCTGGAAATTAAATTTATTTTCATTCAAACCTTTAATAAAGCAATATACGAGACAACAGAAAAGAGTTCAAGTGATAGGGAGAAAATACTGAGGTTTTCCTGGTACTTTATCAAAATTTTACAACAGTTTTAGATTCACGTCAAGTTAAAAACTTAGCGTAGGGTTGCCATGCCGTTTCCACTATTTTTAGTAGCTAGTTGTGTGTGTGCGCGTGTGTTGCTTTTGCTTTTAGAAATGAACTAATGTTGACACATTGTTATTAACTAAAGGCCATTCTTTATTCACAAATCCTTAGTTTATTCTGAATGTTTTTTTTTTTTTTCTATTTGAGGATCCCATCCAGAACTTTCCATGTTAAGTTTAGTCATTCTCACCAGGCCTGTGTTGGCTGTGAAGGTATTCAGATATTATTTAGTAATGAGCCCAAATGTTTTCTGCAAAGGTGAACAAAACTTTGAGGTTTTGGGGGGATTGCAGTCTGAGAAACAATGTTCTGAAAGACCAAATATCAGCTCTAGTGTGGGGAAAAGCATCACATATATAGGCAGAGCTGCTCTCTACAGGGAAACTAATAAAATTCCCTAAAAGAGGGAAGGGAAACATCAAGGGCAAGGCGCCTGCATGTTAAAGCAGTGATAGATAGCCCTCTTTGAGGCCAAGTCCCATGGCCTATGATCTCTGTGAGAGACTGGCGCCATCTCTCTGAACTACGGGTTTCAGGTGTCTGGCTGACTGCTTACTGATGCCGATATCTGTACTTGTAAATCCAATGTATCACACAAGGTGGATGTACAGAAATCCTCCTCGTGGACTCTGTCTCCATTTTGTATACTCCCTTTTTAATTTGAATCCCATGATTTCTTTATTATTTTTTTATTTCCTTTAGTTTATTTGTATTGATTGCTTTTATATACGTATATTATATATATGTATGTTTGTGTGTGTGTATATATACATATATATAAGCATCATTGTCTATCCGAGTTTCTCCCACTTCCTTATCAAACATCAACCATCTTCATTTTTTTGTGTTCTCCCCCTCCCCCATTTTCTCCCTCCTCCCCCCTCTCTTGCTCTCTGGTTCAGTTCTGTTGAAAGTTTTCAAATTTTTTCTTAACCATTTGTTTGTTTTTTCCTCTCTCCCTCACATAAGTGAGCACATCCAATATTTCTCTTTTTCTTTCTGGTTTATTTCTGCAAAGATGATTCCTTCTAGCTCCATCCATGTTGGAGCTAATCCCGTGATTTCTTAATCATCTCCACAAAGGTTTCTCAAGATTCTCCTTGTTTTTGATGACCGTAAGAGTTTTGAGGCGTTCAGTTCAGGTATTTTGTAGACTGCTTTTTAGTTGAGATTTCTCTGAACTTTGAACATGAAGTTATGTTCCATCAACTTGATGGGGGCATAATAAGTGAAATAATTGGTCTCCTTCTATACAGAAATGGGTCTCTTCCCCCTCATTTAGGTATTTCTTCAGTAGTTTAGCATAGCAGTCTGCACTCATAAATGTTTGTTTTCTGCCTTTACAATTCAGTGCACTCTTTTGTCCTTCAGATTTTCCACCAGAACATCCGGGACACTGGCCGCTCTGCCTCAATTCACCCATTTTCACTTGCCTCTCACTGGAGGTTAGGGTTTCTGCCTGCCTTTTTGCACTTGCTTCCTCCCTGGTGTTGGTCGGAGCTCCGGTATTATATTGTGCATTTTCTGATCCCTTAACAAAAATTTCTTTCCCGAGAGAGTTTCAGTCTTATAGTTTCTTCTCCTGTAATCCTACTGTTACTATACTTAGCCCTTCAGTGTGGTTGCGAGGTGTGTGTGTGTGTGTGTGTGTGTGTGTATGGAAAGAAGGCATTTTATAATCAGATAATTAAATCTGCATCATGTTTCTCTGTTCTAAGACCTTCACCTGTGTTTTTTCATTGCAATACATTCCCCTCCTTAGGCAAGAGAGGAAGAGACAAGGAGTTGAAAAGTGAAAATGATCTTGTGGGGAAAGGGTGCAGGCTGTTAAAATCGGTTAGAGTTTCTGTCAGAAGAGAGATCCTTCCCTATGGAGAATGTTTTTGGTCAATGACACAGGATTGTTCCTTCCCATCCCTGCAAGCCTCCTCATCCCACTCAGGATTACAAAGGGCCTTTTTCATATCTTCCGTTAGCTATTTGCATGATTAGTCTAAGTCAATCCTTGATAGTGCACAGGTTTTCCTGTCACCCCATGGGAGTGTCTCGCACAAGAGCGCACATTCAACCTCCAAATATTCCTAAAAATTGCCACTGAATTGTTCTTAGCAGCATGTGACTTCATCAGCCTTTGCTTTGGGTAACCAGGTCTCAACTGTCACTCTTTAGATCTACATTTCTTTCAGGATTTCAAGTGTTGCTTTGTTCTGAAGTTTCCAATAAGTCGAAGTATCATCGATTTTCAGTTTGTTTGGATTTCATACAAATGCGAATGCTATTTTCCAGTCTCTTTGCATTCAAGAGCTGAAACTTTAAGTTCTATAAGGACATTGAGTTGTTTCAGATGAATAAAAATTCAGAAAAATTAGACCACCCTTGGAGACATCTCTCACTAAAATCTATACACTACAGATTCTGTGACAACAGACAAAACATGTTGAAAATAAGCAAAGAGAAGACTTTGGAGACATCCAAAACCCTTCCTCGTGTCCCAGATATAATGCTGAGGACTAAAATGAGCTTTTATTTCAGTTAGTGAAAACCTCATCCAAATGGACAATACCATTGTGAACAATGATAGTGAAAATGATATTCATAACAAAAACCAGCAGCTGGAAGTCAGGCACTGCCCGTTTACCTTAACTGTGAGATAATTGATCCCTTTATACAATTCTTTCTTCCTGTCTAGGAATGCATTCATATTATTCAAGATATTTTTTTGTTTCATAGGAAACATTGAAAGTTAACATTATATAGACCTACACAGCACAGGTGTTCTTACTGCTTTGCTCAAAGGGTTTTAGCATTGATCTTATTCTTTAGAAAGATAAATATCATGTGAGCGATTCTAGGAGCCTTTCGTGAGCACATGTGGCCTATCCTCCTCCTCAAATTCACGGGGATGATTTTGCAGGGATGTTGCCAGCCTTGCATCACTACCCTAAAAAAGATGAGCCCGTTTACATTGCTTTCCAATGAGTCAGCAAAGTCATTTATAACTAAATGACTACTTCTGAAATCAAGCCAGTTTAACAAAACGATCCAAAAATGCTAAAGGCATTAGTGCGCCAGTTGGGTCGCTAGTCAAGTTGACTTGTGACTAGTCCTAAACAAAATAAATGGGATCAAAACCCTCATGTCTGGTATCAGTTTTGAACTGTATTGATTCCAGGCAAGTTCATTTGTTTTCTCCATGTTGCAGTCAGAACAAGTCAAAGCGGAAATGACCACTTTAAAGAAAATGGTCACATTTTAGTGACTTTACATTGTAGGTGGAAAAATAGTTGATCGGAAAAGTCAACTCTTAAATTATTCTGTTCATTCCATGTCAGTGCAGAAGATAGTTGAACATTTTTATTAAAATTGTCAGAAGGCAATTGCGCTAATTAAAATGGAAGATTGTCGAGGGAAAAGGAAGTGATGGCACTAAAAGCATATTTAGATTACAATATCAGCTTCTATGTGTAAGGAGCTTGGCAATTGTCACTCCAGTCTAACAAGTAAAAAGGTTTCAAGATTGAGACAGTGACAACGCCTCTTAGATCTGTTAGAAAGTGGAAGACACAGGAATCACCGCTGCTCCCACGGTGGGAAAGGCAGACAGAATTGGAGCTGGGGTGGGGAAGCTTGAGTTATAATTGAGGAAGTTGGCTTGGTGACGACCAGACAGGAGTTGGGAGTGAGCGTCAGCTTTGGGGGCTTTGCCTACAGGAACTCAACTAGTTTCCAACAGTAAAGATGGGAGGGAGATCTCCTGGTGCTTCTGGCACTAGGAGAAGTGCAACCATATTGAAATGGCCCAGAGCACCCAATTCTTAACAGAGCCTGCCCCTGGGAGAAGCAAGTTAATCAGTGCCTAGCTTGCCAGGGTAGTAGTACAACCTGTATAACCTAGGGTAAGGAAATATCTAACGAGGCAGAAAATCAAAGACGTTATTCTTAAGAAATTTACAGTCCAGAGGCATAGATGCACTAAAAGACTGAAACTTAATCCTAGTATAATAGAAGGCTTCCCTCTGCACTCCCACCACTGTATCCTAAAGATCTATTTGCAGCAGTACCATCTACCTAGAACACTGTGTCTGACTATCAAGAAGAATTAGAAGGCATCCCAAATGGCAAAAACACAATTTGAAAGACAGAGCAAGCTTCAGAACCAGACTTGGCAGGACTGATGAGATAATCAGGACAGGAAGTTTGAATAACTGTGATTAATATGCTAAGGGCTCTAATGGAAAAGTACACAGCATGCAAGAACAGATGGGAGATGTAAGCTGAGAGGTAGAAATAAGAGAGAACGAGACAGAGGTAACTGCCATAATATTTGGTCAGAACACTTCCGGAGAGGTTCCATTTATTGCTGTATCGTTTTCATCCTGCAACCACCTCTACATCTGTGCCTTTACCTTAGAACCATCTTCCCAACAACTTGTTGCCTGCAGGACCACCCCCCAATCAACCATGAACTCAGACACTCGTCAAGATTATTCCAGCAACGTGCAGGCTGCCATTAGCCTCTCGGTGAGCCTTCATCTGCAGGTCTCCTACACCTCCCTCTCTCCAGGCCTCCACTTCAGCTGCAACCGTGTGACTCTGCAAGTTCTCTGATTACAAGCACAGCGGAGCTTCCAGCATCTCTTGCAAATTCAAAGGATGCATGGCCATGGCGGCTCCACCCTCTTCTGTGATATGCAGATGCCTCTTCTTGGAGGGTGGGGTAAAGCCAGGTTGCCATGGAAGTCACCTTGACCTTGGAGAACAACCTACAACAGGCCATTTGGAGCTGGAAAGTCCTGGATTCTGGGCATGCTGGTCATAACCTGTTACATTCTCAAAACATGCTTTCCTAGGCGAAGGGATGGCACTCTTCTGGAAGACAAGCAAGCACTTGACTGACCAACAAAGCCTGGCTAACTCCCACACTGTACTGGCCAAGTCGCTCTCAAGATGAGTATCTTCCAGGCAAAGGATTAGGAGCATCCAGAGCCCGTTGGACACTGAAGGTTCCTCCTCACCCCGCTATCGCCAGGGATTCACCCAGAACCTGTCTCTGAGTCACTTAGGCAGCTTTTAACCATCTTAGGTCCCTCTCCCAGGGTATGGAGGAAAGGAAAACATAGCTTTATGCAGGAAAAAAATAGAAAAGAAAGAAGTGGGAAGAGACACCAGTCTAACAGAGATGAAGAGTGCCTTCGATAGACTTCTGGCAGACAGGACAGGGCTGAGGAACATCAAACCTCTGATCTAGCAGGTAGAGCAGTAAAAGCCTCAAAAACAGAAAACTGACCAGAACAGATGCTGGGGAAAAAAAAACAAAACAAAACGACACTTGAATATCCAAGACTGTGGAGCAACTGCAAAAAGCGTGATGTGTGTAGCAGGAATACTAGAAGGAGAAGAGAGCATGGAAGGAAAGAAGCATTTGAAACAATAATGACTGAGAAGTTCCCCGTTATTGTTAGACACCAAGCTACATATCCAGAAAGCGGAAAGAAAATCAAGCAGGGATAACGCCCTCCCCCCAGAAAATCACAGAAAGTCAAAGATAAAGGAAGAAATCTTGAAATAAGATAGCAGCAGAAAACATCCTCCCTTTAGAGAGTCAAAGATATTCAACATCTATTCAACGTCTCACCATGCAGATAAGAGAGTAGAGTAGAATGTTTAAAGTGAAGACAGAAAACCTAGAGTTCTGTGCACTGCCGCATTCGTTTTCCAAAATTAAGGAGAGAAGATTTTGCACTCAAGCAAAAGAGGGGAAAACACAATTTTAAGCGATTCAGGCACAACAACACTTGGAAGAACCCAGTTATTGACAAGAAACACCCAACCATAGCCAAAAGGTGGCGCTGAAGTCAAAGTACAGGGGAAAAAAAGCCTGTCTTAAAACCCAGCTTTGGTTTCAAAATTGAATAATTAATCTTTTCATTAAGTTAACTGTAAACTGAACTTTAATCGAAGGACTTAGCACATTGCCAGGTTGTTTGAATATCTGAATTGGGCTACAAAAACACCAACAGTAATCTTCCAGATTAAGTATCTTCTCTAGTAATGGGAAACCTCAGTGTCACAGGAGCCTTGAACTTTTATCCCCTCTACAGAAATACATATTATTCAGTGGCATTGCTTATTCCATATATAGTCAAGTGTCTGTATAACTTTGATTTTAAGCATCATGGCACATTTGAACAGTTTTTAGAAATCAAATAGGTATATCTGTATTTCAAGAGATAATATTGAATTTATTCTCTTTATTTTTTTAAATATCATTTAACTTAAAAGCTTTGTCAAATTGGGCTTTTAAAAGATTTTTTTAAATTCTACAACTAGGAAACTTGTCGTTTTTCATTGGAATGTGATCATTTTTATACTTCTTAGCATGGACATTGAGGTTCCTTTAATGGAATTTAGGAACAGACTTAGAGAAGTCTCCCCTCCTTAAATATGGTAAAATTTAAGCAACAATGAACATGTAAATAGAAACACATGAATATGCTTCAATCTTTGAGTTAAAAATGACTCTGAAAAAAAATCCATCATTGCTTACTTTTGGAAGATGCTAGGGTTGGTGTATCTTTTTCTGTATTTTTGTAGACCACTATACTTAAATTATTTCTTTGAAATAGAATGTGATTGGGTTACTCTTTAAAATCCGTTCTGCCAATCTTTGCTTCTTAATTGGTCATTTTAGACTATTTATACTTATTGTGAACATTCGTGTATGAAGTCTTTCACCTGCCATTTTTAGTTGGCTTGTGTTTGATACTTCAATTTTGTTTTTAATGTTTCATATTTCACCATTTCCTATTGATCACCTGAATATATTTTAGAACGCCATTTTGAGTTTTTAAGTTGACTTCTGTGTATAAAATGTTTAGTTCCTTTTGTACTAGCATGTATATGTTTGTATGTATGTATATATATATATATAGTCTTGCAAGCATTTTATAAATATGAGTGATGTGTAGATAACTTCCATTTAATTACCTAACTACCTGCATTCCAAGCATAATTGTCATAAATGTGTTTCTTTACATAATTTGAAAACTTTACTTCATACTCTTAGAATATTTCATTCTCTGACATGACATAATTCAGAAAGCCCAAGAGGAGTATATACTGTAGCTACTCATATTATTGATAATACTGTTGCTCTTCTTTCTGCCTGATAATTCCAGATTCTTTCCTTTTCCACTTTCTTTTTATGTGGAGAACGTTCCTTAATCATCCATGCTTAGTTCTCTGTCTGTGACTCTTTCGTTCCACAAGTATCCAAGGTGCTCTTCATTAATTTTTCTATTTTCTATGATACGTTCACATTTGTAAATCCTATTGATCTCTCTTTATCGTCACTGATGCTATTTCCGCTGTCACCACTGATCAACTATTGTAACCTCCCAGTTTTTCATTTTGATTACTGTACATTTCTTTTTTCTAATATTCACTTCCTTCTTTTTCATAACCTCTCTTGACCAGACATTTTCTGTTTTCATTTCTTGTCAAAGAATTTGTAATTGATTGACAAGCATGCTGGTTTTAATTTTTTTGTCAGTTTCTCTACAGTCTCTTGCTTTTCGGATACCATCTTTATATTTTATAAAATGGAACCTTTAGATACCTTTTGGAAGTTGTCTACATAGTTTATGCCAAAATTAAGATGTGGAATTTCAATAATAAATATTCTTGGAAGGTCATACCATATCTGATTGCTTTTAGTGTTGGCTTCTATCAGCCTTTGATGGTGTTTTCACATTCAAGTTTTGATGATTTTTCCTATTTCAGGACATGATGAGATATTTTTGTTAATATCCTGACCATTTTATGCCTGACATTAGGAAACTCTGGATCTTATTTAAATCTTCTGTTTCAACAGGCAGTCACTCCGTTTTGGCTAGGCACATGGGTCCTGGCCTACTTTTGTGGGCTGTGGTTCAAATGACATTTAGTTTTTAGAGGCCTTGCAATGCTATTCTGGTGTGCTTCATTTTTATGCTCCATGGAGGCTGCTCTGAAAACCTCAGTGGTATTCTAAACTCCATTTTGGCTCTGAGACTTTTAAGTTGTTAACGCTAGTGAGTTTTACGTTTTCATTGTCAAGGGCTTGCCTAGCATTTCTTACAGTTTTAAAGAATTCCTTTTTTCTCTCACCTATCTGGCATCTTCTCCCCTTTGAGGTTGAGGAGGGAAGTGATGTTGCCAGCCCTTGACTCTTATGGGGATTTTTCTGTTAGCACCAGCAGTGAAAAAACATGTTTCTCTGAACTGACCGCTTACACTGACTGGGGGTCAAGGACCATATTTCCTCTTCAGTCTCCAAACACACCAGGGCGATATTATCCTAAAAATAAAATGTGGAAATGAGAGAAATCAAATTTCTATTTGTGGGGTTAAAGAACTGCAATTTGGGCAACACGGTTTTAGGTAGAAACAAACAGAGACAAAGTTGGGGTTTTGGGGGGGGGGAAGAAAAGAGGAAGATAAGTTTAAATGAAAGAGTTAGTGTTTACCAAGCATAAAACTCTTCTTACCTGTACATAATTGGTTATTGATTGTATGCTCTGACAAAAGTCTAGAATCCTCTGTCTTTGTGATTAGAGTGGACATTCTCTCACTGGGCTCTCAAGCAAGGATTCAATAAATAATTATTCTTTAACCCAGTTTGAAGGTCTCTTCTCCCCTTACGAACAGATGACAGGCAATGTTTCCACTGTGACAGCTCTGACCGTATGTTAAAGTGGCTCTACTTATGTCTACTTTTCACACGGGGACATGAAATCCGCTCCCTGGACCATCTGCTCACATTTTGATACCTACCGATGTTACCAGCATTTGACTATTCCTGTATCTTTATAAAGATATTTTTTTAGTAGTTTATAATTGCTTAAGCTCATTTCTTGCACACATCCAAACTGAAATCCTTGCATGATATACAATATATATATATTGTATATATATATACATATATATACATATGTATATATATATACACACACATATATATATATGTATATATATATACACATATATATATATATATATATATATATATATATATATATATATATCCCTGAGTTTGGGCAGTAGATTCTAAGTAAATAATGATGGCACAGTGACCGGAAAGACAAAGAGGAGGTATGGGGTTGTTTTAGTTCTTTCCTTGTATGTGACATACTGTTGCTTTTACAGACAAGTGAGTGAACGTATTTGTTTAGAGGACTGTAGGGTAGTTTCATGATTTTCCTTAAACATATCTCCCTTATCAATGTTATTTTTCTTTTCTACATTGTTTTTGGCTTTTATTTGCAATTTCTCCTGTCTCACTAAATAATGGTAGGTTGCGATTTGTTCACTGGGTGTTTGCCTTGCTTAAAGCATAAAATTGAATCTTAATTTGCAGGCACACTTGAAAAAGTCCTTATTATTGGAATGAGTTAACCCTGTTCATATGTACTGACATATTTGATATATTCATTTTATTAACTATCAGTAAGAGTGTGAACAGGCATACCACAGGTTGAAAGAAGATATTCACAAGCCATGAATTCCACAAAGGAACCATGTATAGAAGTGTTATAGCATACATCTCCTTTAAAGGGAAAGAGCCATCATAGTTCTCAGTGGGCACCATTTCTTCACCCCTACTTACATGCAGCTGCCTTGAACTACAACTGCCAGAATGTCAAGAAACAGGCTTCCTGAGTGAGGAAGAAGGGGCAAAGTGGATCTGTACTGGAGTTGGAATTAAGGTAGGGGAAACATAGGGAGAAGAGACGCTTGAAGAAGAGGTGTGGATGAGATGCACGAGGGTGATAGAAATGTGGAGAGGCTGCGCCTGAGAGTTTAATATTTTAGCATAGAAAAAGGCAGACATTATCCTGACCCCATAATGCATTCTATAGTGCATTGGAACTTTGGCTCCTCCTGTCAGAAGTCTCTAAGAGCTGCCTAACCTCTTGCAGTTCCCTGCTGCTTGGTGCCTTAGATTTGGGGTACGCTTTTGAGCCTCTGGATCTCCACTTCAGGCTGACCCTGTTTTTCTACAAGTTTTCCTATTAGGAGATGGATCATTTTCAGTTGGAAATCTGTTGTTGGAAATCCTCTCTCCCCTCCCCCTTCTTCTTCCCTTCTCCCCCCTTCTTCCCCTCTCCCCTTTTCTCCCTGTCCCCCTGACCCCCTCCTCCACCCAGTCTCTATAGTCCACACTATGAGTCTGGTTTCTTTGTCTTTGTGCATGACATAGATGGACCTTTTAGAAACATACAAAGCAGGCTTCTCCCATAACAGTTTGGGGATCCTGGGTATCCCTTGTCTTGATGTCATTACTGAGGTTAAAAACTAATCCCCCCCTTCTTGCCCAGCAGGCAAGCTTGGGAGGCTTGAATGGATAATGGGAAAGGATGGGGCTGCCATGGTAACCCCACCATTAAGCCAATATTAGGGATTGTGCCCAATCAGGGCATGCACAAAGCCAGATGTCATAGCTAATCAGTGGGGACTGGAGTATGCTAGGAGCCATGGCACCCTCTCCTGTCTCACCCACTGCTCTGCACAGCACTGCATTTCCACAAACTCCCCTTTTCTGTTCTCTGCCCTGCCTCTGGTGAATTCTCTCACCACCGTGCCTCCAGTCTATGCTCTGCTTCTTCCTCACAACTCCCCTCGCTTATGTAGTAAAGAATTACACATAGCAATCCTGTGAATGAAAAAGATGGAGTTAGTCAATCCAAGTGATTCAAGTTTGAATAGGAACTTCAGAAAAGAAATGCTCAAATGACCAGTAATTACTTGAAATAACATAATAATCTTTAGTCCGAGGGAAACACACCATACATTCAAGAGATACATTCACACAGATTGGAAGACTGACAAGATAGATAATAGCAACTGGAATAAAGAGAGCAGATAGAATCCTCGTACACCGCAAGTGAGAGTAAAAAGTCAAGTCCTTATAACCACTTTGGAAAATTGTTTGGCAGTTTTGCAAACTACTCTTAAAGATATATATTATGGCTGAAACCATTCCACTCGAAAACACAGTGACAAGAATGTTCATTTCACCTGTATTCATATTAGTAAAAAATGAAAAGAACCAAAAATCTATTGAGTTTGGAATGAATAAATAACTACCACATTCATGTAATGACACACTACTAACAAGGGAACATGGGGGAAATGCTTATAACAATGCAGCTAGATCTCAAGTCTTTCTGCTGGGGGGGCGGGGTGCAGGATGCAGAGAACTTGCAGTGTGTGACTCTGACTCCCCCAGCCCACCCAGCAGGACAGAACCTGGGACAGCTGACAGTGGAGAGGGGCTGAGAGGGGCCAGAGGGAGCTGTGTTTCCCATGGGAACTGCTGTGTATTTGAGAGGTGAGGCTTTGCCACTGACCAGCAAGACTAGTGCCCATGGTAGGTCCCATGAGTAAAACAGACTCCGAAAACACAGAGCCAGCCAAGAAGCTCCTAGAGAGGAGCAAGTGCTTGTGTTCTTGATCACTTGCCCTGTCTCTGTGGAACAAAGTCTGGAAATGGCTGTGATGCCGATTTCACCATATCTCATTCACTTATTTAATAAACTAGGAAAGCACTGAAAATATTTCAAATATATGATTAGGCTTGGCGTCAAAACTCTTATAAATCAATGAATGTGCCACAAAGCTGTGGTCTATGTATACAGTGAAATACTATTCATCAATCAAAAAAGACAAATTTAAGTCATCTGCAGCAGCATGGATGAGCTAGAAGGAATCGTGTGAGCAGAAATAAGCCAGAAAGAAAGAGGAAAATATGGGACGGTCTCCCTTATATGAGGGATGGAGGGAAAACAAACAAACAAGTGAACAAGAGAAAAATTAAAATTGTCAACTGAACTGAAGCATAGAACAAGAGAGGGGGAGAGGGTAAAATCAGAGGAGGGGTGGGCAGAAGAGATTAAGATGATGGTTCATGAGTAATAAGGTGGTAGGAGAATCCTGGGGTAGATAACAATGTAAAATAAAATAAATTAAATAAAAAACTCTTAAAAATCAATCAGCAAAGATAGAATGGAGTCAAGCATGGCAAGTATGTTTCAAAATTATTCTACTACCTAAGGGCTTTATAAAATTGTGATGTTACAAGGAAAAGTTTATAAGAAAATGTCATATACATACAGACACAAAACTACAAACTATATAAACATTTCTATGTTGGAATGATACATCTCTAAATTTTAGCAAAGATTAGATCAGCCTTACTGGTATTTATCTTCCTCATACTTTTTTGGTGTTTTCCAATTTGTGATAATACACCGAATAGAACATATCTTTGCATTTGGGCAGAAAAATGGTAGGTTGATTTGTTTTTTCTTTTTCATGAATTTTGAAGTAGAAGTAACTCAGATAAGTGTCATTGTTTTTTCAAACCTAAGGAGTATTATTAGAACTCAAGAGGGTATATTAATGTATTCATTTGTATCATATGACAAATAATTTACCAAGGAACTTGCATAACTGTCAAGTTTTCAAGTTGTGAGGCAGTTGGGGTTGTGGTATGTATGTTTTCAGCACAATATTTGGGGACCATATATGATACCCATATCCTTATCATTACGTAGCATGTAGTTATCTTGTCTATTAAGTTGACTCTTGTTGCATTATTAAACTGCCCAAACTCAGTGTCTGTTACATATATGTATCTACCTGCGGGTCGTAGCCAAAGGAGAACAACTAGTAGTGTATCCCATCGTGCTGCAGAGACAAGAGGTGACCTATGCCTTTCCATTGGTGCTCGCGGAGACATGGAAGAGGTAGTATGAAACAGCCATGAAGCTAAAGTTTGGAACCTGCACATCATTCATTCAGCTTTGTTGTCTTATCCCAGGAAAGTTGTAGGGCCATGGTCAAAGTCAAGGAGTGCTTTGGAAACGGACCGTACTCAGCTGGCCAGGGTGGGACAGGAGGGTAGATACAGCAAAGGGTGAATTATTGGAGCCATGAAGGTCTAGCATTTCTGCCTGATCTCTGCTGCCCTATGAGAAAATACACTTATTCTTGTGAATGCTAAACCAGCTTTACTTGGGTTTGTGTAATGCATGATGTTGAGAATAATATAAATCCCCTTTCAGCAACTAATGTGCAAGCTCAACTATCACTAGATATTATACTAATCATTTTAAATGTGGAAGTAGTGCATCCATTGTTCTAATGAAAAAGAATTTTTGAGGCAATTGTTAACCCTACTTAAGAAAAGGAGGGGGCCAATGTGAACAATGTGATATGCTCGAAATAATGCCGGGAGTATGTAGCTCATTCCAGATTCTGAATCACGTCTGCCTCCTTCCTTCCAAACTGGATGCTCCTTCGCAAAAGGTTGACTGAACTTCATTAAGCTAGCGTCTTCTCCTTTCCTCTTTTTCTGTAAGCACTTGCTGCCTTACTGCGTATTAGCCTAAGTCCCACGTTGGATGAAATATGTAAGAAAAGAGCTGTCTTCAGTCCCATATTTGAACCCGCATACGTTGCCAGAATTTTCATCCTGCGGGTGACATTTGTTGAGGGAAGAATTACAAACCACTGCAGAGCTCCCAAGCATCTCATGTGTCCCCACAGCCCCATTCTTACTCGTCTGTGTGTCGGGAACTGAGGCGGGGAACTGCCCCTAGTCCCATTATCCCAGGTGCGTGTGGGAAAATAATGGGCTTGGTGTGTGCGAATCCCACATGCAATTTTGAAAAATTATTCCCTGGTCCATATTTCATCAGAGCTAAAATGGGCTACCCCAGGTCCATGCTCACAGTGTTTAACATCTGGTCACTTTCTTGCGCCGCCTCTTATTTCAATAAAAATTGTTGAAATAGCTCCAGTCGCAGTCATAGCAATTCCCCAAATCCTTATAAAAATTTCCTTGTAAGAATATGACCTAAAGATGAAAATGAAAAGTGGTATATAAGCAAACGTTGTTACAGCGCTGACTGGAGGCAGCATCTGCGGCCTGTCATGCAAGCTCGTTGTTCTAGCCCAGTGCGGCCTCTGATTTCCTGTTTTCCTGCGACGAGAGGCACGCCAAGCATTTCTTGAGGCTTAGGTCATGTGAGCCGTAATGCTAGACATAGAGAAACCAAGAACATGATGTGTGATGCCTAACAAGAGAGACACTTCTGCAGGTCTGTGAAGGGTGTCATCAGAGCATTGGCGGGTGTGTACAAAGTTCTGTGGGCACTAAATAAAGGTATAAACAGTGATCAGTCAGCTTCGGAGGATTTTTGGTCTCAGTCAATGAGCTCTCACGGGCGAGTACAGCACAAGAGGATGGAATTACAGTGTGCAGAAATGTGGAGGTGAGGAAAATTGTGAGCACAGAAGCAGAGGATAGTGCCAAGGGCAGAAACAACAGCAGAAGCAATTGTAGTGGAATAGGAATTTCGACGTGCTAAAAAGATTGAGCTCCCTTATGCTCATATTTTAAAGATCAACTTTATTGATTTACCAAAGACCACGTATTTAATGCACATAATTTCATGAATCGGGACATCTGCGTCCACCCATGATCCATCACCAGAGTGAAGAGCAGTAAACATCTGTCTCCAAAATGCCCCATTTTCCTTTTGTTGAATTAATGACACTTAATATGAGATTTGCCCTCTTCAGACTTTAAAGGTAGGATGCACAGTTGTTAACTAGCCCCCCTCAAGAACTTGTTCATCTTGCATAACTAAAGCTTAGTAATTCGACCATAAAGTTCCTCGTTTCTTTTGTTTGCTCACACATAAGTCAAAGCAATTTGGCATATTTATTCAGTACCAACATATGCAAGTTGACTGATAAAACGCAGGCCCAGCGTGAGCTCTATATCCCATTAAGCATAATCAGAAGTGAACTGTAAATGGGGAGATTCTGGTCAAATGGTGCAATATTTAGTTGTAAGATGAACAATTCTGCAAATCTCATGCCCAGCTTTGAGACTAGATTGAATAATACTTTAGTACTGTCGTGATAAAGAGAAATGTCAGCAGAGGGGATGGGAGTTTTAGTTGACTTGATTGTACTAATCATTTCAAAGATATACACATATATCAAGTCATTATATGCCACAAGTAGATACGATCTTTATTTTTTGGTTGTACCTCAATAAAGCAAATTATTGCTGGTATGTCAGCTGAGGAACTAAAGTTCAAAAATTAATCGATACTTTCCTAGAAAACTTATTGAGAAATGCTATTAAACAGGCATCATTATTATTATTTTAAAACATCATTGTTTAATGACCTACAATAGAGCAATTCAAAGAACAGGCAAAGCAATTCGGTTGTAAAGATTTGTTTTAAATGCTGACTTGAAATCTCAGCTGCTGCAGGCTCATCCGCCCATGTAGCAAGGGTGAGCATTCTTTCCAAATTGCCCAGTATGGAAATTGTTGACAATTAGGAAGGAAGTCTACTCTTTCCATCTAACATGCTAATTAGATGTGACATTTTTGTATTGAATGGGCATTCCAAAATCTTTGAACCCTTAGAGCATAAAACTGTATGAAATTATATTTTAATGTGTATAGATAAACAAGGATTTTCAAGCAATGTATTGTTTTGACCAAAAGAAAAAAATATATATTGTGGCAAAAAAAGATCTCAAACACCCATCTTTGATATGTTATTTCAATCTCAAATGTTTCTGTAAAAAGTCCTTCACTTTTTAATGTTAATGCTATCACCTTTATTTTGGAGGTCAAATGAAGTTAAGGAAGCAGAAACATCACTTCTGGCAGTTTTTGTTTAGTATGCATTGTCATTATGTACTATTATGTGACTTAACATCTGTGAGCCACTTTTCTCATGACAGCAATTTGATTCTTATTAGCTAAAATAATCTGAAAGTACAATTAACTGGACATAAGGAAAAAGCAGCATATAAAACTTTGTTAAAGACAAACCAAAGAATAGTTTGTAGAACTCCCACTTTTCCCTCCAGGTACCATGACTTCCATAAACACGTAGTACAAAGGTGACAATACAAATTGTTGCCCAGTTTGAGAGAGAAATCACACTTAGTTTTTCTGTTTTTAATAAATATGTACACAGATTTTCTGATATTTTCCTGAAGACAGCCTTTGCACTATTAGAGAAAGTATCTTTTTGTCCTGAGAATCCCAATGCCCCACAATTTATAATGCTTGGTAAAGGTAAGACCAACAAAACGTGCACCCCAAGATTTATCAAAACAGCGATGTTATTACTTTCTGAAGAAGTTGTTTTGGCGTTTTGGAACAAGAAAGAGAAGATAAATGGCTAATACCTATCAAAGTCCAGGCTTCCGTGCATATATTAAATGACCTTCGTCTCCCGTAAGTAAATTGGAAAATAATGCCCCATAGAAAAAGTTCCTTATGCCAAGGTTCCTTAGTTGACCTTGTTGGAAACCAAAGAGGTAATACAGCAAAAACAAGATAAAGCACATAGGTGACACCAGTAACAGTCACCGTGATGTGATGAAAATGCTTTTCATCCTTCGGATATCCTGATTCATTTTAATCCATATTTTAAATGTCTGTTTTTCAGAGAAAAACAGAGAATCTGTACTAGTGTATCAATCAAAAGGCTAAAGTTCTGAAGAAATTTTGTAGCCCACATATTTCCCCAAATGGCCCCAAGCAGAGACGGCATTTTGTATAAAGACCAGCAAGTGAGGGATGGAGTTTTGAGAGGAAAAATCAACGAATGCTTTCTCCCTACCC
The DNA here is from genome assembly GCA_004024945.1 of Uropsilus gracilis. Lineage (NCBI taxonomy): Eukaryota > Metazoa > Chordata > Mammalia > Eulipotyphla > Talpidae > Uropsilus > Uropsilus gracilis. Next base: position 74,628 of record PVHY01000264.1, read on the forward strand.
TCAAGGAGCTCACTGTTTAATGGGACTTAGAGATTTGTATTGATCACTCCAAATGCCATGTTGTAAATGGCTCTCATTCTAATAGAATCCATTTAAAACAAGTCTTGACAGAGGAAGTGATGAAGATCTTAAAATTTATAGAAAGTTGCAGGAAAATGGAGTGGGGGGAGGGGCTAAGGAAGTCTGGTTATGAGACAAGGGCCATGAGAGATATGACTGTGTTTAAATGGTGTCTGGTTTGGTTGAAATAAAGAGTTTTTATATAAAAAGTATGAGTAGATGCAACAAAGAGATCGGGGCTAGATTGTAACATCTGCTAGATGAAACCAGGGAGTCAAGATCCTATAATTACTCTGCCTTTTTCTAGAGTTGCTTTCTAGGAACAGGTTTTATTTGACTTGTAATAGGAAACGAGTTTCGTTAGCACCATCGATGGTGTTTATGACACCGTTTTTAACTAGCATTACGATCATGCCAGACAGCCCACCCAGTCCTTGAGTGGATTGTGCGTCCTTTACTCATCAGCATTAGCTGAAGGACTTGTGAGAATACTCAGATCTAGAAACAGCCCTATCAGCCTCCTCCATCACCATTCTTGGTTCTCTCATTGCTTGGACTTTCTGGATGACTTGCTAGGACCAGCGGTTCACTAAATGTCACCCTGCCTTGATGCCTTCGGAGCAGCAGACTATATAAATAGAGTCATTGGCACCAGAAAGTCATATTGACATTCTTCTCCACTCGTAACAGTGGTAAAGAATGTGGAATTAGAGTCTTATTTCTTCCATGTAAAATTGGGTTGGCACCTACTTCATAATCTGTTGCAGCTGTTAGGAGCTAAATGACTGTTTATTCCCAAGGCCACTAGCCTGTGGACGAACACTTGCACGGTAGCCTGCTGTGTGGCTTCCTCTGGTTCAGTATTCATTCTTCCTCAGCCAGCAGACTACACAAAAGTTACATATTGTATGCAGTGCCTAATTAGAGGTCTTGCCAAGTCTCAACCATTTCTCATTGTCTGAAACCTGTTCATCTTTCCAGGAGCAAACTTAATTAAATGTACACATGAGTTGTACCCCTGGTCCCACTGATTAGGCCAACTGCTAGAAGCTGGCTGAACAGGTGCTTGCAAATTTTGAATTTAGTCTAAATTTTAGTCTCCCTTATGTGTCTGAACCCATGGCATGGAAATAGAGAAGTAACCTGTGACCCTGTCTATGTTTACTGTCTTCAAAACCACAAGTGATTTGCCTCCCACAGCTGGAGTGAATGTATAGATGAACCAAGGATAAAGATAGGAGTAGAAAGAAGTTGGAAGATCAAATGAGAATTTGAATTTCTAGCTTTAACCCTTGAAACTTAGCAGTATTTTTGCACCTTGATATCCATAATTCACCAAGCCAAGTATTCCAATATTTGCTCCCCCTTTTTAGCTCAATGCCAGCAAATGTCCATTATGTGTAACATAAAATGACTTGATGGTGCAGGTATGTATATGTTTCTTATCAAACTCAATCTCTCCTTTTTTTTTTAATAAGGAGTCCTAAACCTAAGACACTGGGCTTCATTTAAGTTAATGTTAATAACCACTTAGATTCGAAATATTTTTATATCAGTGGCCTTTATTCCTCCAAAGTCCAAATATTGATTGCTTTGTGTATAACAAAGCCATATATTTTAATTGAAGAATCATAGACTCCTTTTAAAAAATAAACACTAGTATGGTGCTTGAAACTTATTTTATTCATCTTTCAATTAGTTGAATCATTTCCTTTGATCAATAGGAATAACATTCATTCTTTTATTAGGGCTATTCTAGTAAATTGACATTCATGAGACTCAGTATTCCCACCTCCAAATTTCTGAATGTAATTTCTCTGCTTTGAATTCTGGTTTTAATAGCATTAGGGCAAGGCTGGAAATAGCACAATTGATAATTTCTATGCTTGGGTAATCCTCTCAGAAATGTACTTACAGTATTATCTCAAACATCTGTACTTGCAGTGTTGTGTACTTACAATATTATGCTCAAACATCAGCACGAAGCACTTGGATACAAATTTTGACTCAAGAATCTCCACACCGTCTCTCCACTGCAACCCACAAATAGAGTTCAAATTTTCAAAAGAAAAACAAAATGTTTTGAAGTATGGAATAAATGTCAAATGGTATTTCCTGTTTGTTTTGGAAAAATAATATTCTATAACATCATCAGAGACCTATCAGGTCACCCTTGTCGATCCCATGTGGTTTTTCTGCCTTTCGGTCTTTAGCATCCATCAGCTTGATTCTGGCAATTTTGTATTCTTCTGTGTAGACTTCAGTTGCCCACAGATCTATAAAATTGCCATGCCATTAAGCAGCAAGTGGAAGTATTTCCTATGGTGGCCTACAGAGGGAAGAAAAAGCAAGTCAGCATGACCTCTGCTGGAAGCAGTGGGCTTTATGTTTACACACACAGGTAGGGAGACCTGTTGCTGAAACCCGACCCACTCCTCCAGGTCACAGAAGTCAAAAACCTCACTACCAGCTTTTGAGCAGTCAATTTATTGGAAGATCCCCTGGGAAGACACCCAAAGTGAAGCAGATTCAGGCTCCTTCGGGATGGGGCTTTGACAGACCGGGACTGAAGACCAAGTATTTAAAATGGAAGTTGGTAGAGTCGGATCAGTTGTCTTTTACTGCATCATGTCGGACTCGAATTGGGTCCAGAATGGTCACGAAACAGTAGCCCTTCTGAATGTGGTTCCTCTCGCTGTGAGCCTGGTTTCTAGTTCTGCTTCTGGAGCTGTTTCTGGTCCAATGAGGTCAAGCTTGAGACACTCCTCTGGGCCCATATCCTGACACCCAACTTGTCAGCTCCTTCCTTCCTTCCTTCCTTCCTTCCTTCCTTCCTTCCTTCCTTCCTTCCTTCCTTCCTTCCTTCCTTCCTTCCTTCCTTCCTTCCTTCCTTCCTTCCTTCCTTCCTGCTATGGGTATTTTCATCCCATCAGTGCCAGCCCTCTGCTCTTTCAGGATGAGTCCAAACAGGAAAAGACATTGTGCCCAGCACCATTTCAGACCCTTTCCCAACTTTGACGAATTTGGTGTGAGGATCCCAGTTCTTCCCTTTCCAGAATACATACCTTCAAGTGTGAACCAGAACAACTGGCCCTCCTTGTCTTTTGTCTCATTTAAGCTCCCAGAAGAAGTCACGTTGTCTTGAATGAAATGGTAAACCTTTGTAAAACACCCCCCTCCCCCTGTGATAAGGTGTTGATAATAGCGTGAAATAAGTTCCTCCTGGAGTCACAGCATGACAGCATGTGACCTGAGCAGTCCAGCTCTCATCCTCAATGGCCTGTTCTTCATGCCCACAGTTTTAAAACACACTGTCCATGTAGCATAGTTTGTCATTTCTAGTACAGACTCAGAACTCATAGAAGGCAGGGACATTCTCTTCCATCTTCTGTACATATGCTCGGACGCCCTTTGTCCCATACCCCCCTTAACCCTTGCTGCAGCCCCTCCTTCTTGAACTCAGAAACCGCACCGTTAGTTTGTAACTGCTGGGTTTTGTTGAATCATCCACTATGTAAATGCCCAATATCTGTCTTTCTGACATGTTTCCTTTTTTCTCAGCATTGCTTTTACTATTCTAGGCTTTTTTGTTCGATTTTTTTTTAAAGACTACTGCTGGTATTTTGGTGGGGATTATGCTAAATTGCTATAGGAGGGATATACCAGCTGGCAAAGAGGGAACATTTTATTAGCTGGATGATATTTTAATTATGGGCCACTGGGAAATGCAAGGTAGATTGAGTATTCAAAGAAAGCATTTGAAGCAGGTGAAAGTCAAATTATTATGTCACACAGTCTAAATGAAAATTTCACAGTCATTTGAATGGAGGCAAGTAGTGAAATATTGCATTGCTGGAAGACACGCGGTGGCTCAGGCAGATTGAGAACTCAGAAGATTCTACATAGTGCCTGTAACCTTAAATAGATCTCATTGTGGGGAGTAATGTATTTGTTGGAAAACAGCCTTCCTATAAATTTAATATTGGGAATTTGAATTTTGTTGCTATGGGAATATGACTTTATTCAGTTTCGAACTGTTTCACTTTTATAGGTATATGCAAGTTTTATGACTATGCAGATTTAACTGACCGCTAAAATAAGGCAACATTTTGGGTCTAAGCAGTGATTCCCTTTTGGTAAATCCAGATATTATCAATTGGGAAAAAAGCCCAAATCAAACGTGCTCTTCTGAGAGCCCAAAGCCTAGTGGTCCGTCCTTCTTCTATGCTCTTAGTTTTTGGAAATTTGATTTTTTTTTCCTTTTAAACTTTTCCAATATAAACAAAGATACAAACACACGCATTGGCCTGGGCCCACAGATGGTGGGACCTGCAGTGTCACTCTCCTTCTCCCTATCCCACCCAAGGGACACGCTCCGAGGACAACCCCTTGTGCTTTCATCTCCCATGTAGAAACGATCCTCTTGGAATTTGCCCCAAAGGACCAGCCTGGGCTCTCTTGAGGAGGTGTCGCTCTCTCCAGAAGCTTCCATGGTAGTTCCCTTGGTTTCTTTCGTCTTTTCACCACAGATTTGCTTATAAGCAGACAGTGCCCCATGAGCACTGTGAGTGACAGCTGTCACTCTTGGGGTCCAGGTTTCAAAACTTTTGAGGGAGTTTGTCAAGGTCTGCCAAAGCTTCCGCTAACCCTGTCGCTAAATTTCCTTTGCGGTTTTTTTCTTCTCTAGCAGTTTCCTTTTCTCTTGCCTCTTCTTTCCCTACATGTTCCTGTCCCAGTGCAAGTGACTCCTCAGTAATTCCCCAGGAACCCCCTCTTGGACTACTTCACATGCCATCATCATCCACACCCAGGTTCAAGTTGTTGCCATCTCAACCAGACTCCTTCATCTTTGCAGCCTCCTCACCCTTGACAAATGTTTGAAGTCATAGACAGATGTATCAAGTGACTTCTTCCAGACGTCCCTCATATTGCCATATGACCTCTTGGTGATACCACCCCAAGCCCAAGCCAGGTTTGCTGTAGGCCGTTTGCAAACCAAAAACATCATTGGAAATGAGATTCAAAACAAAACAAAACAAAAAACTCATTAACCCATCCCCAGAAAACTAGGGACTGATTAATCACAATGACCTTCTGAGACTGCAGTGGCACTGCTGGCTTCCCTAAATCACAGATAGTAACCACCTGCCTATATTCCCCATCCCTCAATTACTCTTAGGCTTTAAAATATTAATTGCCTCTCAGGTTTGTGTTTGTTTTCTTTGAAATTCAACAGACCCTCGCCCTGTGTCTCTATAAATACCCCTTTCTTTTGTTAATAAAGTTGCTTTATGGCCCATAACCTCCATTAGGCCCCCAGCCATGGCTGGGTAATCTGTCTCCGGTGATTTCTTCTCTCATACATTGTGTCTGGCCGCCAATTTGGGTTCTTGGTGCCATCATGCTGTAGTCCTTCTGTGACTGCCTTAGTGTCTTCCTCATTTGCAGGAATGGCCTGGGCTGAGGTCCTCTTCGAGGAGTTGGCCCTCACAGCTGCTGAAACTCCTTGATTGACAGAATTGACGAGATGGTGTCTGGAGGGAGAGACATCACTTGGAGAGGGGGCTGATGATTGCCCATAGAAGGATGCTGTGAGAGCATTATCCACCTTAAGAAATGCTTGACATTCATGCTAGTCTCCAAATAGTACTTCCCCATTTTGCTCTCATAGCCATTCTGGAGGCCATCTTGGAAGAGGATCCAGGTAATGCACGGCATCTTACTGTTCCTACAATGCACGGACATTGTGGTTAATTGGTATGATTGAAAGCCTATCATTTTGTTGACATTCTCTGTTTATCCATTCCTCTCTGCTGTTCTCTGAGCTTCTTTGTACTATTGCTTGGAATCGTTTATCTGGTGGGTTGCTTATCTGTGCTTTACCGGTTTTCTAAAGTTTTGTTTCTTCATTTGGAGCATGTTCCGCAATCTTTATTTTGCTTGACTCTCTGTGTTTTCTTCCGACACTTTAGGAGAAACACATGCCTCTCCCTGCCCTGAAAGAGTGGCCTTGTCTAGGGGTTGAACCTCACCATTCAACTTTGCTCTATTTTTCGGTTGTCTCTTGAACCTTTGTGGTTGAAGAGTATGCCGAGGCCTGAAAGCATTCCAGGGATGATGATCTTTTCAGCAACTACTTTCTGACTGACTAGGGCCTGGACTCTCAGGTATTCATTTTTAAAACATGCCAGTGTGCCACACTGTGGGGTGGCAGTCATAACCATCTCTGCCTCCAGTTCTAGTGATATGGATGTGTCCACTGAGGATAGCTTCAAGAATCAGGGTTCTAGCTGAAAAGACATTTCCACCAGCTCTTTGACCCCCCACAACAGAATTTTTAAGATTACTTATAAATTCCTTGCATGTATAACTAAGTGCTTTTCAAGTGGCTCCAGTTGTGCTGGGTCACAGAGTGAGTGGGCCTATGTGTGCGTCCGCTGGAAGAGCAGACTCCATCTTCCACTTCCAGTTCTCCTGGCTGTAAGTCCTGCTGTTGTTTTGAAACTAGGGGATTTGGTGGGACTGTAGGTCTACTGTAGGTCCCAAAGGTGTGTGCTCGGAGGGGAGGGGTGTGAACCCTTCACAGGGAGAGGCTCACATTTGTGGGATACCTCCTAATTGAGGGTCACTGTAACTGAAGGTTTCTTGGCCAGATCATATCTCTGCCTTTTCTACCTACCTTTGAGAGTTCTTTTGTTCCTTATTGTGAAGTGACTATCACATAGTTTTCAGATCTTTTTCAGAGATAATTGTTCCATATACACCTATGTATGTAGTGTCCATGGCTGTTGGTGAGCCCATGATCTTCCTATGCTACCATCTTCAACTGCCCAATGCCAAATATTTTTTTTAATATGGCTGTACTGAAGAATTCCTATTAGATTAATTTTTAATTTTTTTTAATTCCTCCTTGAATCTTATTCAGACAGAGCAAGAGGACAAATATCTATGAGGCCCTGTTCTGTACTTAAGAGGTAGAGACACTGTTTTGTGTATAACAATGACTTTTGGAAGGATTATTTGTTACATGGAGAAAGGTAAAAACTTCAAGTCTTCTGATCTCAAGCCCACTGATCTCTTCACTCATCATGCCCGCGCCTTCTGATCATGTATGTCCTCCTATCCAGAAAGTCACTTAACACAGGCAAAACAAATTTGGCCAATGGTCTTTTATGTATCACAGAGAATATGATCTCTTCTTTAATCAGACACCACTGAAATACCACAGGGTTTGAGCTTTGAGTCCCGTTTCTCAAATAGGTTCACATCCTGCCACTTTCCTCTCGCCATTCATGATTAACTGCATTTATTTTGTTAAAAGTGCATTTAAAATAAGCTTCTGACTTCAAGCAGGCAGAATGATTTGAGAATTTTAGTTGTCACCAAGAAAATTGCAACCATAGAGTGCCTGGGATATTGAGAATTCAAGTTAAAAGCATTTACTCAAATCAGTCTCTCCAGTACATTACAGCCCTGCCTTCTTTTGAATCTGGAGACCTTTTCAAAAGAAGGTTAACTTTAGTTGCAAAATAATGGACTTTTTGAAGACAGTAACAGAAGTTTGTGAAGATGGCCAAATTGGTTTTATAGCACATCTGTCCCTTTTTGCTTACCTATTGACTGAAATCATTAAGGTGACATCAACAGATCTGATAAGTTTAATTGGAAATTACAACAAAAGTGTTGCCTGGCATTTTTTAATTGCCAATTTTTAAAAAATAAGTTGTCACCATTGAATAAGACGGAAGGCAAGGCAAATACTATCTTGAGGATCCAAGGTTGAAGGACAAGAAAATACTTTGAGTTTTCAAACATTTACAGAACTAACATTGTAACGTCCTTTCTCCTATTACATTTTAAAAGACACTCTTTATCTAATGCCTCGTTTAGTTTGGTGCATGAAAATCCTAAACCAAGAGATTGCAAACCAGGAATTTTCAAAACTTCAAGATTTTTAATGTCATGTGCTTCTATTACTTGCATTACAAAATGTAAATGTTTTATGCTTTGCAAGATGCAATATGTTATTCTTCACAATATAACCTGTATGGAACATGCTATAGACATAGGCTTTTTGTGGAAGCAAAAAATAATTGAAATGAATAGTATTGCATATTTCCCTTCACTTTAAGAAAATAAACACTGAACATACTTGTAATATGAACATTTCTATTTAAGTGAAATGAGCAAGATTAATTAAAATGTTTGAAAAAGAAAAACAAGTAACATTGCCTTTTACCAATATGAAACACTTAAAAATATCTCAAATATTATTATGTGTTGAAAGGAATAAATCAGATTGTTATTAATTTCAGTTGTCTTCCTGGACGCATACATTTTAGTGCGATATGCAAATGGAACTGCATTGCTTTATAAATTACTTTGTGGAATCCTCTGGAAAGTTGAATACAACTGCACTCTTCCTTGAGGTGATCAGCTGCATTATTCACTTTCTATGGCTATTGGACAGTTAACAGCCTCCTTCTACCCCATTTCCCGCCCGCCTCCAGTATGGGTGGGGCAATAATGCATTCTCACACATTCCTCCAGGCATGTACAATGAAGCAGCCCTTTGGAGAACAATTTGCAAATAGTTTTCTCCCTGGAGAGAAACATGCAGTGATTGCCAGGACAATTAGCCAAATCTTGCTTTTCCCATCATGAGGTGGTTGACCCCTGATCATCTTCAGAATCCTCCATCCAGACTTCAGCTTTGGGGTCTCTGTCTGGTGTCTCTGTATTGTATTCCTAGGTAAGCCCTTGACCTTTGGACCCTGGCAGCCCATCCTGACTTAATTCTTACAGACCTTCTGTTGTCTCTGTACGGCCTCCCAGGTTCTGTGAAACCATACAGAAATCTGGAGAAAATTCTGAGGAACTGGAGGAGGGGGCCTTTGCAGACTGCCTTTTACTAAATATGCCTTTCCACTTAAAACTTGGATGGGGGTTAGAAGCTGGGGGCAGTGAACACTATTTCAGTGACATGGCCATTATCACTTACATAGGCTTATTCTCTCTGATTGTTCCCACATTCCTCTCAACACTGGCAAGTTCCCTCCCATTCTCGTCAGTCCAATTCCCTATCTTCTCACCACTGCGGCTTATAGTAAATCTCTGCGTAGCTGCATGCTTGATTTCTTCTGCAAAGAGGGAGGTCTCCAAATTTTGAAAATCTTCTCCCTGAAAAATACGGTTAAAAGAATATTGTCCAGTTACATCCTAGAAACTCAAATGTTTAGCCTCTGGCTGAGTGGCAACTTCTTGTTTTTCCAGGTAGTGTTCTGTATCCACCAGGCCAATGAATTCAGTTAGGTCAGTAGCTGAAAGGCTACAAAATATGAAGGTAATGTTTTTTAAAATGTTATCAAAATTACGTTAGTAAAACTTCCTTTTCTTCCAGGTACCCACAAAACATAAATACATGCAAAAAAGAACTATAAACTGGTGCCTAACATGTGAGAGCTGTACAATGCATTAATACACAGTAATCAGAAAGGGCAAATTAGATATAGCATAGTAGTACAGATGAGTGTTGATTTAAAAACCAATTTTCATGAGCTACATATAGCAAAGTATTTTTCTCTATAGATAGCATAGTCAAAGATTTTTAGTTCTGTTAAATATTTTTTATGTTTGTATTTTTTAATTCAGAAGATATATGTGTGTATACATATACAAAGGATAAGTATAAACAGAGTGCATTTCAAACCAGTAGTATCACAGTGTTGGATCAGTAATGGCATTCTTATTATGTCCATGAAGAGAATAATGTGCATGTCATTATTGTTATATATCATTTAGCATGAATAAGATAGTATAATAAGGAGTGAAAGAGAATTAGAAGATGGATTTATTATTAGGAATGCAGACAATACTTTACCAGTATTTATAAATTACATGTTTGCTTTTAATACTAAATAGGATTAACAAACAGTGAAGAACAGGATGCAATAGTTAATAAAGAAAGGATATAAAAATCAATAGCTCCTCTGCAAAACAGCAATAGTATGCAGTTACCAAAAAAAAAGAACAAACTCCTGAAGAATAAACTTGAGACAGAATATGAAAATTGTGGAAAAGGAAAAGAAAATATTTTGAAAAGGAATATAAATACATGGAGCTAATACAAAACATTCTGTAGTGTCAAATAAGAATTTGTTCAATTGAAAAGTATATAAATTAACAAACTAAAGTATATTTGCATTCTTTCCAAATTAACTTAAATGTTCCATGTGCTTCTATACAATCTCAGTGATGAACATGAAGATATAAAAACATAGCTCAACTTCCAGAGCGAGCCAGTAATTCTCTAGTTAAGCAAGGTCCTAAGGATTTGACTCTAAGTTAATTCAGTTCCCTTCATCTTACCCTTCCTTTGCTCAGGCACAATAATGTTCATTACAAAATAACAAAATACAATTATCCAGAGCTATGTGGTGCCTACTATATAGCAGGAACATAAATAATACAATTAAGTTTTGTGAAGAGCTAATTCTATGGTAAGTGCTTTAAAGTGCCTTATCTCATGTGATTCACACAATTCTATAAAGGATAATTATCCTTAGTTTTGAGATTAGGAAACGTTTTTAAAGACACCTAAATCCACACTACTAGCAAGCAGAGGAGCTACATCTGAATGCCTTTATCTCTGGTTTTAAAGTTTGAGGTATTGACCACTGGTTTATAATCTTGTTAATTGACAGAAATTTAAATAAGATCTTCCATAACCAAGTATTTTAGAAAATTGTATAGGTGTGCAGGGCAGAGTGAAATGTCTAAAGAGGCCCCTGCGAAAGTCCAAATTCCCAATTATCACCTAAGCTCTAGGTGTGCGATGTACAGTGTGGTAACTGAATAATAATACTGTACCATGTATTTGAAAGCTGCTCAGAGAGTGGATCTGAAAAGTTCTTGTACAAGGAGAATAAAGTAAAATGCTCTATGGGTGTTGGCTGTGCCTATCATGTGATCACTTTACAGTATAGACAAATAGCAAATCATCATGTCCTACCCTGAAACTAATAGAGTGTGATATGTCACTTATACCTCAATTTTTTTAAAAGAATATTCAAAATGATGTGGAATATATATAAATAAAAAATAAATTAAAAAAAGAATATTCAATATTTAAGTCACCAAAAATGAATCAGGAGTCCCTTTCTAAGTCCTACATTCGGTGGATTGTTTTTGTTTTGTTTTTTGCCAAGTATTTAGGAATATTCTTATCTCAAAAGTGAGACCATAGTTTATTAGTGCTCATGTTACGGTGGTTTCCGGAGCGCAGCACAGAAGTGTCATCATGGACATATTCCCTGTACCTCACCTGTGTGGGATTCCCCCTGGACTCATCTCAAAGCCTGCCTCCCCCATATACCTGTTCCTGACAGAGCCAAGCAGACGTGATCTGTCTTTTCCCCCAACCCCTGCCATCATCACTAGCTCCTTGAGTTGTGTCATGCTGAATGCTCCACCACAAACGGGGCTCTCTGTGCAATTGCTTTATAACACACTTATTTTAAGTGAAAGTATGGTGTAGTTGGTTATTGCGTGACAAGTCTTTGACGGCACGTGACTGCAGTACCCAGGTGCCTCTGCGGGGGGTGTGAGCTGGTCACATGTGGTCCTGGCCCGCCCAGGACTGTCAGATCACCTGGCTCACATTCTACAGAGAATTTGGCCTTGGAGAAAATAATTCTTTGTTCCTCTGGTGGTCATGGTGGTTTTTAACTTGTCGAGTGATAGTGAGAAAAATCGTCTCTCTCTCTTAAGACTTGTGAAGTTTATTGAACCGTTTACCATGCCTGCAACTGTGCCTGTGCATAGTAGGTGATCAGTAAATGTTTAATGACTGAATAAATGAGGATATTAAGAGTGGGGCACTTTAAGTCATGACTCAGTGAAAGCTTTGTAACTAGAAAAGGCGAAGATCGTCAAATGTTTCTTCAAGTAAATTGACTGAAAACTGTGTGCAAGAGAGGCCATGAATTTTCAGAGCTGGGGCTAAGGTGAAGGTGATTACATTATGGGGACTAGAAATAGTTGTATGTAATAGTATATATGTGCTTTATACTTGTATATACTAATTTTTCTGTGTCTATATAGATAATAAATAGTGCTTATACAGAGTATGTATATGTGGTTTATATTTCATACATCTCTGTTTCTATGTATGTATGTTTTATATGTATATGGAAGCAGTTCTACCTTGCCATCTTCTACCTCTGTGGACCTGAATTATTTATAAAAGCTTGAAAAGAAAAAGGGGACTGCGTTTAATCAAGGGCAGATTTCTTGGAAGGTGTGTCTCTGTAAGCATTTTCAAGTGTAAATACATAGAAATAATTGTATGTTTTCTTATTTCTTAGAAAATGTGCCATGTATTCCTGTCACAGAACTTTTGCTGGTTTCGGACCACACATTATTTTTCTGTCAGAGTAATGTATGTAGCTTTCATCAAAGGTGATTGCATTTTCCACCTCTCATATCCATCATCTTTGTTTCTCTCACTCCCACTCTGTCTCTCTTCTTCAGCTCATAGGGGAAGCAGGAGGGGATTCTACACAACTTTCAGCTGCAAGATTGAGTAGTCCTGACTGATGGGTGATAATAATCAGTCACTGCCAATTGTCTTCTAGCTAAAATCTCACAGTTCTACTTTGATAAATAGAGAAATCAGTTAGATCAACATTAACGATATTTTGCAGCATTTACAATCAATACCATTTGAGGTAGTTGAATCAGTCAGAATCTGTCAGGCATCAAGATGAACACAACACAACAACTTCTGTGTCTTGCCTATCAAACTGGAATCTCTGATGAGGAAATTATCCACAGGAACAGCTCTGTGGTGGTTAGCTCTCAAGGTGTGGCCTTGCACCTCCCAGCCTGGGACCCCCTTAAAAATGATTATTATAGATGCATATAAATGTCAATTTCTATCTTAGGAAATACCATCTGATTGTATTCACAACCAGCAAACTCTGGAAAACATACAACCAAACGGCATTTTATTTACAGTTATACACATGCACGCGTGCACACACACAGATACCTAGTCTTTCTCATCGGTATTGGTATTTTCATGTAAGAATTCAACAGAATAAGTCAGTGAAGTACGAGCTTTAGTTTTTCATAGTAGGAAGTTGACTGTTCTCTTTGTGCAGTAGACTTCATAACATGAAAGTGTGTATTAAATATGTACCTTTAGATTTAAGTGGTAAACAAAGTATAGGGGTTATAGTTCTAGTTAACAATAACCGCATGTTTGAAGTAAGCTGGATTTCACTTGCTTTTCCGGAAATGATCATTCTTTACATTTTCAGAACAGTACTTGAATTTTAGCTTTCAAATTTTGAAATAGGTCTCTACTAGAAATATCGTCAGATACTCACTTGCTGCTCTTGAGAGATTTTTAAAAATAGAAGCTTTAGCATGCCATCAAAATAATACCTAGGTATGTTTTGGATTGTCAAATAGTACCAAAAAAATAACAAAAAGTTTAAGTTTTCTATCCCACACACTAAGCCAACTTTGTGTGGCTTACTTTGCCTTTTTTATTTTTATGTTTTTATTTTCTGATATTCACTTCATTAAAGTTCTGAACAGTAGTCTTGCATAGTGCCTGAAAACTTCATTTATCATCTGTAATATCTGCGCCATTCTCTGAACATAGTATATTCCAAGCTTCATCTTAGAGCATTGTTTCTAGATTGTTCGCACTTCTGTTTCTTCCCAAGTGGCTGGAACCCCACTAGGGTTATACTCACCTTTATCTCCTAGTGTCTTCCTCCACACCAGGAGTGTTAAGTGACTTATTCGACAGATAAATTCAGAAAAATAAAGGACTCTGTTCTCCTCAGATCTGCCTTTCTTCTGCTTCAGGATGAGCTGTTCACAGAGAACGTTGTTTCTCAATGCTCCTTCATGACACACTTCTGTGGGGGCACCTTCCCTCATCCAGTGTTGCTAGGCATGGTTCGGCAAGTCTGCCTACGAGTTAGTTACAAGGTCCATTTTACCCTTACACTAAGCTATATCCTCTACTTGTGGAATTAAAAATGCTGATCTTTTGACCTCAAATGTGCTGCTCTTTATTTCTTGGTTTGTTCAGATTCCAGGTAAGGAGAAAAGAAAGGGCGACTTATTGGATCCCCCTCAGAGACACCACTAATATCTATTTATTATTTAATTATCATTCTATCAAATTTATTTGCTGTAGAACTAGGTAGTATTTCAGTAGTTTTTCCTCTTGCACAACTTTTCATTTTTTCTAGAAGTGAGAATTTCTTTTTTCTTGTCCATGTGCTTTTTCTTTTTTACTAGTTATATGCAAGTTAATATATTCGGATTTCTCTTTCACAAGATAAATTTCCTCTAGCCAGTACACCGCTTTTAGTTCTCTTCTTTTTTGGAGCCTTATGATCTGATCTGATCTTCTTATTTGGCCAGACTATACCTGCAACTTTCTTCTGGGTCTTTCCAATAAGAACCCATTGTGTCATGAGTCTCCCCCCTTCCTAATTCTTGGTGTGTCCTTTGCTCTGATGTGAGATGCTGAAAAATCATAGCTGGGAGGTTTCCCACTTCAAATATTGAAAGAAAAAATATAATTATAAATATAAAATATAACTATAATATATATATATATATACTATATATAATCCAGATAGAATACAAATGGAATTCTGCATGAGAAATTTTTTCCTTAACCATCTTGTAAGTGTCTGGTCTGCTTTATCTGCCACTGTTGCTATGGAAAAATCTGGAACCATTCAGATTCCTTATCCTTTAGTTTAGTTTTTTTTTTCTACTTGAAATTACAATAGATGTTGTTTCCCCAATATCCGTTCATGTCAAATTTCTTCTGCTTTACCCAGTTTAGTAGTGTCCTAATTAGTTTAGGGCAATCAACAGAGGGCATGCTCTTGTCTGCCAATACTGACCAGAATGGAGATGTGACCTTAATTGCCCCATCAAACTGAAGGACAGCCTTATAGGACAGGTAAGGGATGAATTCCCCCTCTCCTTCCAGATGTAAAGCATAGAATTTGTAGCCCCCACCTTGTAGCCAAAAGCACCCCCTGGAAGCTAGAGGAAGCTGTTTTTCTTCTCCTTTTCTCTAATATCTTCAAGTTTCTTTATGATGCCTCTTGGTTTCAACTATTTCCCTTCCTTTACTTGGCATTTTGTGACCATTTTCAATCTAGGAACTCATATCCTCCAGCTATAGAAGATACATCATTGTATCTTTCACAATCACCTTCCTTTGATGCTCTCTGCTTCCCCATTCTGCACTATGAGCATCAACGGGGGATAGACTCAGGAGAGAACCTTCTGCAATAGATGCTTGACAGTGGCTTGTAGAAAACGCTTCAATCAGCTGCTCAGTGCAGTTGGTTTTACCCCTGAAACTGTATGCAAACTTGTCTAATTTTCTGCATAGTCTCTATCCTTCCTGAGTGAGAATCTAAAGCTACTTTTTATTCTTTTCTTGTCCCCAGAAGTTCCATTTCTTGAGAGTCATGGGACCTTAACTGTCGTGAGAGTGCAGGTGTGAACTGCTGATTGTGTAGCGCTAAAGAGGAGGCAGCAAAAGATGAGATCTGGCAAGGCAAGTCTCCGACACTCTGATTCAAACAGCCATTGAATTCGCTTCATTGAAACATTCAAAAGAGGTTAAAAAGTTAATCAGCTATTTGACTGATTTCAAAGGCCGAAGCAAAGTACCTGATCTTTTTAGCCCACTGAATGGACAGCTTTGTGGTTAGCCGTTGAATATTATTCACAAAATGAATATGATTTGAGATTATATTTCAAAGAAATGAAAGAATTCTCAACAGTGGAATTCAATTTACTTTCTGTTCCAAAGTCCTAGCTAAGGTTTTATTGTACTGTGAGATGTGTCTTAGGATAAATAATATTCCGTGTATGGCTATGTATTTACTTGAGATTTTAATGAAAAAAAAAAAAAGAAAATGGAAGTGTTTTAATGGAAAATCTTTGTAATTAGTTTCCAAAATAGCTGCTCAGATTGCTCAGTTTTGAGAATATTTTTGGCAAAGCAATGTATTCTAGTAAGTACAATAATGGTTCTGAAAATTTTTTAAATCTTTCACTTTTTTTTACCATTTCAAATTGCTGTTAAGTTAATGTTGGCATCGTCTCCGAGAAGCCATCTTTAAATAGTTTGCGCTATATACTTTTTTCTTATCAAGTTGTTTTATCAAAATGCCAAGCTAATGGACCTGCAGCTGGTTTCATATTAGAACGCTGCTAACAAGAGCTCTGTAGTCATTCCCACAAGCACAGACCCATCACTTTCAGAGGAAGAAGTAACTTCTTCCAGGAGTTAACCCCCTGTATCTTCTCTTTCATCTTTGCTTCAGCCTGGAAACATAGTCAGTTATCATTTGCAGAAAATCTTTCTAAATTCCAGTTCCTCTATAGCCACTGAATAGTCCCGTTTTTTATTCGAAGTCAAAGTCTTTGGAAACATGCTCAAAGCCCTGAATTGCTGCATCAGGACCCTATTCTAAATCACAGCTCCATCTTTTTCTACTAAATTCCCAGACCAGAGACTGTTTCCTTTATGTTCATCTTTCTATCCACCCAGTGATCCGTTCATCCATCCATTCAGCCTTCATCAGGCACTACTTAGTTAATGTTTACCAGTGCAATCAGATACAGAGTAGCTCAGTGTGGTGAGAACACAAATACATAGACAGCTGTGTACTAGGTCTTGTGAAGTGTAGAGTCAGTTAACAAAATAGAGACCCTTCTTATACGCAAGGCATTCACAGTCTAAAGGCCAAAGCAGGCTAATACCCAAGCAGTTGCAGTTCGTTGTGGTAAGTGCTGATATGAGTAACCATAGGGCAGTATAGGAGCGCAAAGACAGGTCATCTAGGTCAGCCTGGAGTTACAATAGAGGCTTTCAGAAGTGGGATGACTAGTTAGAGGCTAGCCAAGGTGGGAATAAAGTAAAGACTCAGAGTTAAGAGAGAATGACATATTCAGGAAATAAAAGTAGCCCACTGCAAAGAATGTTGACATTTCCTTTGTGATTGGTTTCGAGTTTGTCAAAAAAGAAAAAATAAATAAAAACTGGGCAAAAGAGTGCGAATGAAGAGTGAAGTAGGCAGGCACTACGAGGGGAATTCTGAGGCAGTGACTAGGAGGCAACAGCTTGTTCAATTTTTCAGTTTGTTTCAATAATTTCTTAAGAGCTCTTTGGGACTTCTTAAACACCTGCGGTCACGCTCACATTTTCTTCTCACCTCAAAGCAAGTGTTTACAGAGGAACTTCCCATTCAGGTTTGGGAGGGGCTAGACCTTGGCACTGGGACCCCAGGACGGTGGAGACATACCCAGGAGAGAAAAGTGAATAACAACAAACGCCAGCGCCGCTCTCGCCAGCTCCCTTAGGACGTCGGCCACGGCTGACCGATTAACAAACTGCACCATCCTCACAGCTTCTCTGACGCAAAAGCTGAGCAGACATTGTCTTCAAAGAGGCGGCCCACTCAGGAGTTCTCCTGGCGGGAGCCTCTCGCTCCCTTCTCATCTCTCTTCGCCGAAATCTCCTCAGGCCTGCTGGCTGCTGGCAGGAGCTAGCCTGTTTGTTGAAGCCTTGCTGCTTCACTCCCAGGAACTGGACTGTCTCTTTTTTTTAAATTTATTTATATATAAATTTCACATCATTGTAATCCCAGGGATTTACCTTCCCCCCACCCTCCCCACCATTCCCCCCCTTTCTCCCCTGCCCGAAGTTGTACGCTTCACTTTGGTGCTTAGCTTGTTTTGACTTTTCCTCAAGGCTTTTGTTTATTTTTCCCTATATCCCATATATTAGTGAAACCATTTGACTTCTGTCTTTCTCTTTCTGACTTGCTTCTGCTAGTATGATTTCTTCTAAGTACATCCATGTTGTCATAAAGTCGTCAAATTTGTCATTCTTAATTGATGAGTAATATTCCATCGTGTATATATACCACATTTTTTTAAATCCAGTCCTCTGTTTTGGGGCATTTAGGAACTCACACAACTAAACAAAAGCAAAACAAGAAGCCCAATCAAAAAATGGGAGAACTAAAAAGATACTTCTCCAAAGAGGAAATACAAATGGCCACCAGGCACATGAGAAATTGCTCAACGTCACTAGCAATGAGGGAAATGTAAATCCAAACCACAATGAGATACCACCTTACACCAGTAAGAATGGCCCATGGCCAAAAAACAGGCAACAACGAGTGCTGGCGGGGATGTGGAGAGAAGGGAACATACTTACACTGCTGGTGGGAATGTAAACTGGTCCAGCCACTATGGAAAGCTGTGTGGAGCTTCAAACTAATGAAAATGGAGCTAGCACTTGACTCAGTAATTGCTCTCTTGGGAATCTACCCAAAGGAGACCTCAATGTGGGTACAAAGGGACACCTATGCTCGGATGTTTACTGCAGCACTATTTATAACTGCAAGGACTTGGGCTGTGCCTTTCAATAAATTTTTCTTTTGCTTGCATACTGCAGTGTCTCAGTTCCTGGCTACACAGCCCCAGTTCCAGCTCTCCTCATATCACTTTACATTTGACACAAGCCTTGCGAAAGACATTACCTTCATGTTTCTCGTAGGTTTGCACTTCATCAAAATGGCATTTCTTAAAAGTGATTTCATGTCTGCATGTCTGCCGGTGAGCTCTTTCAGAGGACTCACCGGTTTCGCAGGATCATGCAAGATGGAGTCAGGGGTTTGGAGTTTTATCCCAATTTTGACCTCTGCTTCCCTTCAGGCCTATCTTTAAAATTTCTTCTTTCATTGTGAGGTCATTTTTTTTTTCTTACCAAAAAACCAAAATTCAAACTTTCTAGAAGAGACTACTCTGTAGATACAGGCAAAAGTGTGTGATTAACAAATGTATCCATTCAAGTAACTCATGAATATAGCAGTTATTTCAAAATACAAGTTAAGTTCTAACCTGGACAACTAAGCAAGCGACAAAGGACTCTCCAAAAAATCAACCAGGCATTGGAGACACATATGTGAAAACCACACAGATTCAAACAGATATCTAGAGAGCAGCTGTCACTGGAGTTTCTAATTGTTTGGGGGCAATTTTGACATTCATGGGGTCATATCTTGATGAAGAAAACCCAAGAATAGGGTTATATCTCATACCAAGGGCCAGTCTTAGAATCACAACAAAGGAGTAAAGATCAAACTAAATGAGAGAGAGAGGGGAAAAAAAGAGAGTGAAAAGGAAGAGGAGGAGGAGAGAGAACCGATGGGGGAGAGAGAGAATTGGTTGTTTCTGTTGTGTCTATACATATACTACACATATTAAAAGAAAGATTTTAAGGAATTGGTTCATATAAGTCTGGGGTCTTAGGAAGTCCAGAATCTTCAGGATAGACTGGGGAACTGGTTCAAATTCAAAGGTAGCCTGCTAACAGAATTTCCAAAAGTCAGTCTTTTTCTCACAGGCTCTTCAACTCACTGTATAAGGCCCACCCATGTTATGGAGGTCAGTCTTCTCTACCCAAAGTCTAAGTTTTTAAATGTTAAATGCATCCTAGAAAAATCTTCACAGAAACATCCAGAATATGGTTAAGCCACTCTCTCGGCACCACAGTCCAGTCAAATTAACACATAAAATTAACACTCACAGTGACTTAGATTGTAAATTAAGTAGGATGAGGATAAAAATCCCTAAGCACTGAGAAGATTATATCTTTACCATCTCATTGAAAAATACAATTAGCCCATATAACAAAGCTTTGAAATATCAGCAATGTTATATGAATGTTGACCTTCCTATATATTCATATGTATGTGTGTCTGTATTTGTGTATTCTCTAAGAATAGAGAACAATATTTAGTCTTCTAGTTCCCTACGCATATTTTGAGTCTATCTGTTGAGTAATACTCTTAGTTTCTGAAACTAATAAGAAATGCTACAAGTTTGTGAGGTTATAGGACAGACCTCAATGCATACAGTTTTCAGAAGCTAACGCTAAGAGAATTTGAGAAAATGCATGATTTGGTGAAGTTACCACATAGCGGTCTTGAGATATCAGGGGGTGTTTTATGTGAGAGTCCATCAATTCTTACCTTTTGAAAAAGTTTATTTTTGTTATTACATCATACCTAGTTTTAACTGAAATAGGTTATGTGGCCATTTAATGCTATAGACAACCATTGTAAAGCACATTTTGGGGATAAATATTAAATTCTAAATAAAATGTGTCTCTTGCCTCATATTTCCAAGGATATCACTTCCATGCTTATCAAACTACTATGCAAATATAGCAAATGTTGATTATACCAGAATAAAGTGAAACTGTCTTGAGGCTCAGTATCCATTTGGGGTTTCCCTTGAGCTCATAATTGTATTATTTAAAATGTCATAATTTCCAAATTCAAAAGAATCAATTTTCTATCTTCCTAAGTCATTAGGAAGATAATTGATTAATTAGGAAGATAATCGATTAATTGATCTCACCAGTTTGTAGTCCATAATTGTAGGATTTCTTTAATTGTCCCAAACCTGAACTTCAGAATTTGAATTAGTTTTATTGGCTGATCAATTTATTTCCATGATTTGTATATTCTAGGAATAAAGACTTAAACAATGTATTAAGGTACCTTGTCTGTTTCATCTTCTCTCACTTTAACATGTGGATTGAATGATTGCCATGCCATGCTTGGCAACGTGATGCCTCATCCCCATATCCCCCATATCCCACTCCCCCGACCCCCTGCCACTCCACCCTGGTCAAAAGGATGAGATGCTCATAACAACATTTACAAGTGTCTGAGTAGAGGGAGTTATTTGCACAGTGGTAGGGGGGTGCACTTATGGAGGTATCTGGGTGCCTGACTGTGGCAAGTGAGATTTCCTAGGAGAAAGGTAACATTTGCTTGAACCTTAATAGGTGTATTTCCTCAGCTGGAAACCTTTTTAAAAAACTGTTCTCCCGGCAGAGAGTCCGTTGTATCAAGGCACAGACTTGACTGAGAAAGTGGTTTGGGAAAGGACCCCGGGGTGCCCCACTCTTGGAAGTGGGGATTTTAATTGTGATTATTATTGGTATTACACCAGCCCTCCATGCTGTGCTGTGCATCGGTTCAGTCTGCTCGCTGTGAAGCTGAGCCTTCACACGAGGTCATGAATCCCTCTCATCTTGGCCACTACAACATTGCTTTTTCTTTCTCGGGATCTTTGCAATTGTACTTTTTCCAGCTATACTGTTCCACAAAATCTGTCATCATTTCAGTAGCCCACGGCTCTCTCATTTGTCCTTTCCCGTACCCTGTAACCAGCTCTTTACACATCATCATCCTTCCTTTGCTTCAGCTGAGAAAGCACCTGTGCCAAGAGAAAGGCTGCCTAGCATCCAGCGTGACACCTTAAAATTCACATCAATTCTGGGATTCTTTCTCTCTCTCTCTCTCTTGTTTATTTGTATTTCTTTAGCACATCCTATAATTATCTCCCATGTGCTGGTCCTTAGTCTTTCCTGCTCTAGTAAGGTTCACGAAATGCACCGCTGTCCGTGCCTCAGCTGTGGCACCGAAGGAAGAGCATAAACTCTCACTGAATTACTGAAGGAATCACCATGGTGAAGCTAAGTAGACTGGAATTAGGAAAGTTGAGCAGCTTGATTTTGTTCACACAACTAATGGCACTGGCCAAGGTGGAATATCCTGACTCCAGCATTTATGTGGCTATGCAGGTAACAATTAGGGGTGTATATCTTCTGACAAAGCTCCCACATATCTACAAAGCACATGCACCCTACTGCTGTGACTTCACTCATTAGATACCGATTTTTAAGACTTAACTTATGGCTTGGAATCAAGGTGGTGTATTACACAGAAAGCGCAAAGTCATTCTTCCATGTCACTAGAAATTAGACATTTCCAAATTGATTTATTTTTTGTTTGCTATCTACATTCATCTACGTTTGTGCTAACAGTAACAGACGCCCATATTTTTGTTTCCTGAAACCTATTTTATGCCAGTGAAAAATCGCCCCATTTGTAATTTAAAAAGCATTTCTTTTGCTTTTATACTTTAAAGTTTATTTTGTTGTTGTTGTTGTTTAATTTTTCCTAGTTCATGCATTTGTTTTGCAAAACTAGGCTTAAGTCTTTGTATGGCTCCACACTGTCATTTAACTTCTCTGGATTTATTTTATTCTTCTAAATTGATTGCACACACACAAACGTGTATATTTTAGATTGTTGTATTCCCCAAGGTTCTCCCACTACCTTATCACCAAGGAACCATCATCTTAATCTCTTGGCCCAACCCTTCCCTGATTTTACTCCCTCCCCCTCCCTTGCTCTATGCTTCACTTCTGCTGACAGTTTATCAGTTTTAAGTTTCCTTGTCTTTTTCTTTGTTTGTTTCCCCTATGTCCTGCATCTGGTGAGATCATCCAGTAATTCTCTTT
Source organism: Uropsilus gracilis (assembly GCA_004024945.1). Lineage (NCBI taxonomy): Eukaryota > Metazoa > Chordata > Mammalia > Eulipotyphla > Talpidae > Uropsilus > Uropsilus gracilis. Next base: position 97,141 of record PVHY01000264.1, read on the forward strand.
CTAAGAGGCATTTTTAATGGCATCTCATTTTAATCACTGGAGCTTGTTTGAGATTCCTTAGTCCTGCTTTCTGCAGACAAGAGGTATGTGGTGGTTACGCAGCAAGGATTTTGCTGTCTCTCTGGGATTCTTACCCAATAAGGATGCAACACGTCATCTATTAGAAACACCGTGTTTCTCGCCAGTAGTGGTGGTTCCTAAGCTTTCACACCAGTGAGAGTAGAGGGGCTACCCCACAAACATTTGCCATGTAATGTCTCATCTGCCTTTTGGCAGCCTCTGCCGAAGATGGCTAGCCTACATTTCACAGCAGCTACAGGACACGAAATTGAATCTAGGCCTTTTAGCTGTTCTCTAAGGGTCTTTCGGAAGGAGTCTCTTACAGAACTGCTGAGAAGAAACCAGAAAAGTAAAGTGCTTCTTCATAATATGTCACCTTTAAAAACTCTTTTCTTACTTTGTAGAACATATGACAAAAAAAAAGAAATGGTGACATAGGAAATATTGAACTATTGAACATGATTACGAAATGGTGTCTAGGTCAGGTGAAGTTTTCTTAGTGTAAAATTGGTATAAGAGTAGCTTGATGTAGCCGGGCATGGTGGCTCGTGCCTGTAAGCTTCAGCCTATGAAGCGGCCAGGGCTAGGGATCGCGGTTCGAGTCCTGCCTGGGGCCCGTAGCGAGACTTAGTTCCAAAAAAAACAGCTGGGCGTGGTGGTGCGCGCCTGTCATCCCAGCTACCTGGGAAGCTGAGGCTGGGGACAGCTTGAGTCTGTGGTACCGTGGGCAACGTGAGTCTGCGGTTCCATGGGCAAAAATAGCGAGACCTAGTCTCAAAAAAACAAAAAAAGAGTGGCTTGATGCAAATATTGTGTGAAACTAGCTTTTGCTCTCAGCAGTATGTTTCAGGGATTATGACAGTGTCACACACAGCTCAATCTCCTTTGGCCTTGTGAGTCCCACCTGGCTACCTCACAGCTTATTGATATATATTTCACTTGATATACAGGTGATGTTTCTGTATTGGAGATAAAGCAATGAACATGTTTTTATAGCAAATATGTACTTCGATATGTAAGTACAAATTATGCATAGAAACTATTGTGAAGTCTATTTTATCAATAGGCTATGAAAATTCAAATTTTAGCATACAAATTTATTCATGCAAAAGGACTGAAATATTTAACAGTTACAATGACAGTGCATGAGATACTGGTATCCTCACAACCTTGCAAAAATGCCATATTACCAACTTTGCAATTGCTTCTAAATCAATGGGTGGAAAATAATAACTTTCTAGTTTATACTCCCTAATTATCAGTAGGGTTAAAATAGCCTTTCATATTTTTTGTCATTTACATTTCTTTGTATATAGAAAGCATTTGTATATTTATACTTTGTTATAAAAACTATCATTTAAGAAGATTCTATGTATTTATTATTTGCTACTTCCCTATATTACTTATTTCTGTATGCTTAATATATTCTGGATATCAATAATTCTAAGTTAATATATAAATATGAGAACTTTCCTCGATGTCATACTTATTCAATGTTTTCTTCTAGCAATATAATAGTTTTTATGACATTTAGATTTTTTTATTTATGGAATGTATTTTTAGGAGTATTGTGAGGTAAACTGTTTAAATGACTGGTTCATATTGTCCATGTATTTCAATGGATTTTTGTTTGAAATTTTGTCATTCCATAGTCAATCTAATCCTGGTGGATAAATTCCTTTCTTTACTATGGAATAATCCTCTGGATTTATATTTTCCTACTCTGTCCCGTTCAATTTTGATCGATGCTATTAATTTGTAATTATTCTTCCATTATGTTAGAATATGTTTTCTATTCTTCATTTCTAAACTTTCTTAAGTCTTTGTCCTATGTATGTCTGTCCCTTTTATATAGCATATCACTCACTTTTTATCAATTCTAATTGGTTATTCTTCTTTAATATGTGAATTTACCATTCAAATTTACTGTACTTATCAACATATTTGTTTTTCCTAGCCAACATATTTTGTCTATTATTATTCTTTCTGCTGTTTTTTTCTTGTTCTTTCTTGTTTTTGTTAGTATTTTCATTATATACATATACATAGGCCCATGAGCACAAGCTTTTTTTCTCCCTATTATCTCCAATTTTTAATTAAGTTTCAAGGTGAGATCACAAAAATTACAAGTTCCCCGATCTCAATGAACATTGGACTTCTATGGGGAAAATGCAAGGAAATAGCAAAATCCTGGCATCTGTGCCTTTCACCTCTAACTTTTATAAGTGAGGAAGTTAAAGGCTTCGTGGGAGTATATTGATGGGAGGAATTCTGATTTTATAGTCTCTTGCCTTGCAGTGTTTATTACTATCTATTTCTATAAATCTAGCCACACAAAAACCTTTCACTTGACAACATTTATTACCCCAGCATTAGCTCTCATATTTATATCATCTAAAATGTGAAGTGCAGATCACAATCATTTCTCAAATGTGCAAAATAAATCTCCAGAAAGGCTCTGAAGAAACACAAGCATTGGACTTGAAAGACAAATTCCTCAGAGCTGACTCAAATGCCTAAAGGAAAAGTGAACATAAAATGAAAGGAACTTGGGCAAATGATACATAAACAAAATGGTAATGGGAACAGAAATTATGGAAAGAACTGAATAGAACTGAAAGTCACAATAAATGAAAAAGTTTGCTAGAGGGAATCACAAGCAGAATCAAATAAATAAGAAACTCAGTATGCAGATGCATCATCCGAAATGATGCTGCTGAGGAAAAAGAAAAAAAATAAGAAAAGCGAACAGAGCTTAAGAGACTTATGGAAAGTTTCCAACCAAAGAGGAGTGAGAAAGGGATAGAGAGATTATGTAAAGAAATAATGACCAAACATCCCCTAAGTGAAAGGAAAGACATAGATACCAAATATAAGAAGCTCAATGAACACAATCTTGTGCTCAGTCAATTCAAATCCAAAAGATCTACACCACAACCCATGAAAATTAAATTGCTGAAAGTCAGATCCAAGTAGAGAATCATAAAGCAGTAATAGGTGGCAACTTACCCTGTACAAGGAACACTACTACAGCTACCAGTGGATTTCTCAGCAGAAACTTTGCAGGCCAGAATGCATTGAGATGATGTATGCAGAAAGGGAAAATTTAAATCCTGTCAACTGTAAATTCTGTAATCAGCAACACTGCTCTTCAAAAATGAGGATAAAGTTAGGCATTCCCATTAAAACAAAATCTGGAAATTCATTACCATTATACTTGCCCTGTATGAAGTCCTAAAGGAGTCCTTCAAGTTGAGGTAAAAGAAAAGGAATGATAGAAGAAAATTCAGAACTATATAGACATATAAATTCCTGGTAAAAGTAAATACACAGACATAAAAAGCAAAATTTATTGTTATGTGGGCTATTAAGTCCACTTATTATTTTCATCATGATTTAAAAGTTGAAAACATAAAAACAGCTGAAAACTATGTTAATGGTACAGAATACATAAGTAATTAATGACATCAAAAAGATAGGTGGGGAGAAGAGTTTTTCACATGCAACTGAAGTTAAGGTGGTGCCAATTTAAGCTAGATTGTCATAACTTTAGGAGGTTATATAGAATTTCCATGGTAACCAAAAAGAAAACATCTGTAGACTATACACAAAAGGGAATGAAAAAAGAAATCAAAATGTGCCATCATGCACAAAAATATCAGTTGAATACAAAGACAATCATAAAAGAAATGAGGGGGAAAAGCTGTAAGATATACAGAAAACAATAAGACAGAAAACTGTTTTTCTACCAGTTTTCTCTTTAAATAAAATGGATTAAAGCCCAAACAAATAGATTGGGAGATTGAATTAAATTTAAAAAAAAACAGGAAGTATCTAGACTATCTAAAAGGACACTCTTTAGATTAAAATTATAGAAAAAGATTCCATGTAAATATTAGCCCAAAGAGCACAGGCATGACACCCTATTAATAGAAGAAGTAGACTCTAAGTTCACACTGCTACAAAAGAGAAAGGACATTACATAACAATGAAAGTGTCAGTTCACCATAAAAAACACAATTATAAACATATCTGCACCAGCATCAGAGCTTTAGGTATAAGAGGAAAATGCTGATGAGACTGAATGGAGAACTAGATGGTCCTACAATAATAGCAGATTTAATGAGCACTTTCAGTAATGGTTAGAAAATAAGATGGAAGATCATTAAATACAGAGAGAGCTGGTTGGAGCTAGCAGACATATATCAGTCTACTCAAGACAGCAGAACATGGGTTTTTCTTAGGAATACATGAATTTCAGGTATCTTGGTGGTGGGTGTGATAACAGAAATTTGTAGAGGTGTAAACCTGTATCTCTCAATTCATATAGTGTTACGACAATAAAATTGATTTAAAAAACCAAAAATAATAATTATGATAAAACTTTTTATAAAAGAAATAGTGAAACTGGTTTGGGGAAAATTACAAATTGAGGGAATTTAGAAATGCTCTCGATTTGCACTTTGCTGTAAGCCCAAATCAAAGTTCTACCTGAAAGTGAAATGTCTTAGTTTACAAATGCTTTTTTTACGATACCCAGATTTCATTTTAATATTTTAAATCTATCTTGAATTTTTATTAGGAAGCAAATAAAATAGAAATTGCTTTTACAAAAAGCGTTGCTGTATTTAGTGTTTTGTGATATGCCATCAGTTCTTCAGCCCATTACAGCCTTGTTCCCAGCTACTTCCATTGTAGTGCTCTTGGCAAGCATATTCCACATCTATTGCATTTCTGTACGTGAGAGGCCCAACCACGTGATATATGTATATTAGGTTCTACAATTGGTTTTGACATCAGGAGGAGAAAAATATGCATTTATATTGTCTTGTATAATTACATTATTATATTTTCCAGTGCTCTTCGCTCATATGGATTTGAATTGCTGTCTTGGATCGTATGCTTTCGAACTGAAGAAATAACAATCAAGGTAATTCACAGACTTAACAATATTGAATCAATCAAAGGGCAAGATGCAATTCACCTGTTTGGGGGTTTTCTTGTAGCACTTTTAAAGCCTCCAGAACTAGCATCCATCACACAAAAGTATAGGCAAAGATCACCTATATCTCTCTACCTAGTGCTAAAAAGGAATACCACTGAGAAACCTATTTGCTGTACAGTGAGAAACAACTTGCACTTCTCTACCCTGCTAGCGATTGCTTTTCTCCACTCCATTCGCTGCTACTATTCTTCAAGACCTATCATCCCTAATTCTTGTGAAGTGTATGCTGCATCCTTCACTTGAACTTTTCTGGTAGTCAGAAGTAGATGGAAAATATTTTATCAGTGATTCTTTCCCCAAGAGAATGCCACAGTGATTTCATCACACAGTGCACTATGTAGAGCAGAACACTGCCAAACAAAAAAGAAATTGTTACCAGCCAATAGAAGTTAATAACTGAATTAGCTGATAAAGGCTTGTTGTGCAGGGAGACTGGATGTAGATGATGTTACTGTTGACACCTGCTTTACACATACTCCTCTGTCCTGTCTCTACATCCCAGGCATAATCATCAGCTTTCCTGCCTCCCTGTCAGCCAAATGTTTGTTCTACCCTGTCTTCCCTCATTGCTGCCCCAGTGCTCCCAGCTGGCTGCTTTTCACCATTTATTTGCATTCAGTGGATCTCAATACCTCTTTGCCCTTGGGGTATTATCCTTCAGGTTTTACTTAGCTTCTTGTTAACAGTATCAGCTTTTGATTATATTTAGTAATGGCAGCTAAGATTGACTAAATCTTCCCTTATGAAAGCTAATCCTGATTCTAACATCATATGGTAGGTACTATTAGTACCTTATTTGCACATAAGAAAATGAATACTTAGGTATGTGAAATCACTTCTCATTGCTGGAAGCCATCAAGTGACACGGTGGGAATTTGAAGACAGGTCTCCACAACCTGACAGCTTCGTTATCTGAAAAAGAATTAACAGTGATTAAGGTGGACTCATTCTAGCCCTCATGCCTGCTCCTGCTTTCAGGTCTTTAAAAAGTTTCAGCCCAGTTGGAAATCCTTTGCTTTCCACTACTTTCATCTTCCCACTTATGGATTTTATTTTAAGGGATATGGGAAGCCATTGTTGAGTTGTCAGCATTGGAATGACACGATCTTATATTTTAGAAGTTTTGCTCCAGTCTTTGTGATGAGGATTAACTCTAAACAGTCAGTAGTGAAAGGTAGGGTACCAGTTAGGACATTTTTTTAGTGATTTAGGACATTGATGTTGGTTAATTGGACTATAGCTGTAGAGGCAGTCATGATCGGATATGGAGTATTTTTGAAACTCAAGGCAATATTTGCACGATTAGGTTGGGTGCAAGTTTATTTCTTTTGGGTTTAATTTTTTTTTATTTTATTAGTTTTATTCTAATTTTTGCAGATGTAAGTTTGGAAAGAAAGGGAGAGGAGTCAAAAATGATGTCAATTTGGGGCCAGTGAAAAGACCCTATTTACTGAGGGAAAATGCATTACCCTTATGTGGTAGATCTATTTTTAGTGTTTTAAGAAATCTCCATACTGTTTTCCATTGGGACTTAACTAGTCTACATTCCCACCAATACTCTATGAAGATTTCTTTTTTTCCCACATTCTCACCAACATTTGTTCCTGGTCTCTTGGACATGGGTTATTCTTGCAGATGTGAGGGGGTATCTTATCATGGTTAGGATTTGCATTTCTCTGATGATAAATGATGTTGAACTTTTATTTCAGGTATCTGCTGACATCTGTATGTACTCTATAGTATTGTATGTACTATATAGCTCTTCTACCTGTTTTTTTGATAGTGTTGCTTGTTTTCTTATTGTTCAGTTGCATGAGCTCTTTACATATTTTGAATTTCAGCCCTTTGACAGATGTATGACATAAAAATATTTTCTCCCATTCAGTCGGGTATCTTTACATTTTCCTCATAGTGTTCTGTGCAGAAGCTTTTTCAGTTTGATGAAATCTCATTTGCTAATATTTGTTCTCGCTTCTCTTCAGGCACTGTTTCAGATGCTAGTGGGGGAAAGAAACAATAAAGAAGATAAATAAGCAAACTATAGCACAAGCATCCCTCAGAGATCTTTCAGGTTTTGTTCCAGACTACCACAATAAAGCAAACATTGTAATAAAGCGAGGCACATTAAGAGTTGGTTTCTGTTGCACATAACAGATATGTTCACACTAACTGTAGTTGACTAAGTATGCACCAGCATTTTATCTAGGAAAAAAGTGTGGACCTTAATTAAATATGACACCAAGACACAGTCAGCACAAATTGTTGGAAAAATCATGCCAGTAGATTGCTCAGTGAGGAGTTGTCACAAACCCTTTATTTGTAAAAAACACAGAGCCTGTGAAGCCAGTCAAGGAAAATGTAATAGAAATGAACTGTGCATCTGTTTTAGGTGACAGTAGAGGAAGATTAAAATATAGTCATGGTTTGCCCTGTCTTTCCTTCTGTTTGATGCTCTTGCCCCAGAACTGCATATGACTGGCTCTAGCAGACTTCCATTTTGCTTTGATGTGATCTTCCAGTGACTGTTGCCCTGGCATTTCAATTGAAAATGCCAACTTCTCCCTCCACCCTGCACTCGTTGTTTTACCTGCTGATTTGCTATATACCTCTCTATAGCATTGACTACCATTTTATGTATTATTTGTTGTTATTTATTTTTCTATATATCCATTTACTCATCTTTTACTTGTCTCCTCCACTAGAGTTCAGTTCCTTATTGGTAGGGATTTGTTTTTCTTTTTTTTTTTTTTCCATTTACTATTCCACCCCAGAGTCTAAGAGACTTACTGGCATATATTACACACTTAATAAATATTTAATGAATAAGTGCATGAGTCACTCAATGAATAAACATTATCATCATTGAGGACACACCTTATCTTACCAATGACTCGGAAACATTGCTCCATAAGATGCCTGTATTTTGAATTTTCAGTTAGGTTTGAACATGGAGACCGAAGACATTCTATAAAAATGCATGAGGTGGCTTAAGAGAGTTAAGCAATATAAATTATCCTCTGATAGCTTTTAGATTCTGTGGCAGAAAATAATATCATTTTTAGTTAAATGTTTAGGATAGTTAGGTTTAACAAATGTTAACTTTAACTATTGTTCAAATAAATAACTGAAGTAGAGTTGTAAATTTTCTGCATTGAATGTACCTTTATGACACACTGGAACTCCTCATATGGTCAAATTTAACAGTGTTTAATGAAACTTAGATTATGGTTTTACCATCTGAAACATACATGACTGATTATAGTTGGATTGTCGCAGTCAGATCACAGTCAGTGATAGTTATATTTCTAACTAGTACCAAGTTTTTTTTTATAGCATATGAAGCTCTCAATTATAATATCATTCCAAGGATAAAGACTTTTTTCATGTCTTCATTGATGATTTCTATGTGAACCCTGAAGTAGAAGTATTTCCATATCAAATTTATGAGGAAAGGAATTTGTTGCTGATTTAAAATTTTCCATAGTATTTTGCAAAATCATATTTGTTTTAAAGCTGTCATGATGCAAAACTTTGACTAGATGCTAAAAAGCAATGAGCCACATATCTTGTTAGAGATATGAGCAGATACTATAAATACGAACCTCTATAAACAAGAAAACTCTAAGTTTGCTTGAGGAGGTTAGAAGTTTTTAAATAAGTTGTATTTGAGTCAGGATAAGATATATTTCTACATAGAAAAGCAGGGGATCAGGTATTTCAGATAGACAAACCTCATAAGGACAAAAGTAATTGTGTAAGAGATGTAGAATGACAAAAATTCCAGTGGAGGCAACAACTGTTTAATGGAGATGTTTAATGAACGTAGAGAAAAGTTTCATTGGAAGAAAAACTAAGATTTGTACTCTCTGATTAAAGTTTGTCATGCTTAATGGATGCCCTCTCCAGTGACTGCATTTGGGATTCTTGAATTAAGACAATTGGAGCCAATAAGATGTGAAGAAAATTTGCCATATTCCTGATTCAATAACTCTGAGAAAATATTTCTTTTCAAATTGTTAAGTTTTAGGATATTTCATTACACAGCAGTAACTAACACTACAAAAGCGTCTGGCCTATTTGTGAATATGCACCTATTCAAAATTATTTAAAATCTAATCTATCCAAAAGGAAATTAAGGACTTGAAAAGCACACTGATGGAAAAACAAACATCACTACCCAATCTTAAAAGCAGATTTGAGATGGCAGACATAAAGTAAACATGACTTTGGTTGGTAAGGTGAGGCCACAAAAAGAAATAAAAAGTAGCAGGGGTGATAAAGATGTGGAATATATAAGACTCTCAGGGTTCTGCCATGAGGAAGAAACAAAAAGGAAATGTGGGGAGAAGATCAGGGAGACGAGATCGGGCGCATTCAGGGTGGTATGGCCATAGACTGGGAGAAGATCAGGGAGACACAGGTTGGGTACGCTGGATATTTTCATAGCAGGATTTTCCCCACACAGTATTAAATAACTGGAAAAGGAGCAGCTACAGCACACTGCTATAAACTGAATAATGACTAGATGTTGAAAAACTAAGAGGAAAGTTAATCTCACAAAAATCATGAAAAATCCACTCAGCATGTAAGCATGGAAATCATAGCCTGACTGGAAAGGCTTTGAAATCTTCAGACTTAAAAAGTCAAAGAGACATCTCTAAAACAATCACTGGTTTAGAAAGTAAGGGAAGATGGAGGTGTTTTGTACCAAAATCCACATGGTAACCTAATAATCAGGATCAGGGACATTCTGAAAGTGGGCCATTTTTTGTAGAGAAAAAGGAAACGTGCTATTTTGCACTGGAGGCATCCATCATGGAGAGGTTTAATAGACTAAAATGGTAAAAAGGCTCCACAAAACTTTAGATCAATTTGTTGATGGAAGATGTAAAATAGCTGAATAAGGAAACTCAGACTCGGTCCCTAACCTTTTGAGGGCAACCTGCATTTTCTTCACAGACAAGATCTTTCTGCTTCTATCAGAACAGTCCAGTGGACAATTGAGCAGGCTAAGTACTTGTGTGCTTTGTACTTTATCACTTCCTGAAGCTGGAAATTGGCTGCAAATGCTGAATCCAGATGGAACCTGGCATTCATTCTAAACTCCTAAGTCATAAAATAAAATTTAAAAAAACCTCCTAAGTTAGGCATAATTGATTAAAATAGAGAAAATGGCATCAGATTTTAGTGATGTTAATCAACGGAGTGTGTGAGTAGCTTTTCGTAGCACTCTATCGTTAGCCTTTTAATGTGCGTTGAATATTTTGAGTAGAGGATTTTACACAGAACTCTACCCTGCATTATTGTCACACTAATATGAGAACAAAGTTCATAAAATAAGATTAAAATATAATAGTCACAACTATAGAGTTGGAAGAGATGTCAAATATTCTCTGGTCTATTTTTCTAACAGACCTAGGCATGTTTTTTACCTCAGATCATCCTGTGAGCATTTGGCTGGAAATCCTTCAACGATGGTAGACTGTCCTTCTATGTCTGAGTTTCAGCATTTCACAGACACAATCTCACAGGATTTTCACAGTCCAGCTCTAGTAGTCAAGCCTGTTTACTGGCAAGGAAGCTGATGCTCAGCAATTTAAGATAATAACATCCCACAGTTAATGTTGGAACCCACATGACATACCTGCTCACTACCTGATTTCGGTTCCCATAGTCTGCCCATTATTAATGTCATTCTAACTTACTTCATAAAATGACCTCTTCCTCCTCTCTATTACTCCCAGATCCTTGCATCTGAGCGTCCACTCCTTTTATATCTGAATCATTCTTCTACATGGAGGTGTGTGCAGTTCATCAAGACATACTCACATACTAGATGCACAGTTCCTTGTTCCCTGTTAATATAGGAGTGGTGGTGTCTCTACACTGGCAAAGGTCATTATTGCATAATGAAGCCATCACTGACCCAGTCTTGGTCCTCACAGGAATGACTTTGTTCACAAGCTTATGTGGCATAGAGCTCAACTTCACCCTTTGGAAACAAACTGCTGAAGAACGACAGGCTAGATCGGGTCATCAATGCACCCCTCAGATTGCTATCTGGATACACCCCCAAGCTACGATAGCTAAGGAGATGTGACTTGACTTTGTGATACAGGCCAAGTCTTGGGCTCAGAGCCAAAGCATCGTACACACATCCTGTATCAGAGAGAATGGGTCAGGCAGGGATTTTCAGAAGCAGATTTTTGGATATCAGAAGTTCATTGAACTGTCACATCTCAGTAAAAAGAACCAGCATTCAAAGCACAGAGCGGAACCTCTTTATCTTCCTTGTCATCACACCACTAATAGCTAATAGGATATTATGGCAGATCCTGACAGAACTTGAACTATAAAAAATACAAATTGGACTTTCCTTGGCTAATTTATCAGTGGAGGAGCCTATAGGAGAAAGAATAAAGCCATGTAACAATGGAGACTCAAACCTAAATCTCAGAAATAACAGTGCACAAAATCAGAACATGCGAGAGAGTATTTTAAATTCATATTATAGGGTTTCTTTTAATTTTAGTATTCCTTCAGAAAGAATTCATAAGCAAGTTAAGGTGATTTTTCCTAAAGGATGAAGCACAGAAAAAATTAATTCAATGTCACACATAGAAATACAAATTTGACCCAAAGGCTTAACATTTTCTTCACTGCCAAGTGTGTCTAATCTTGAATGTCCAATATTTCACTTGATTTGTGATGGGCCCTTTATTAACGGGGGAACAGCCCTCAACAACATGTCCAAGTGTATGCTTTGAAATAATAGAGATTCTTTCTCACTCTATGACTCTCCTTATCCACATATGTATATATGTGAACACACACAGCCTTTACAAAATCTTTTTCACACCCAGTCTCCCAATTGTCATCACAAAATTCTTGCAAAATACTTAGGAGCAGGTGTGATAGTTTTCATCTTAACTTACCTACATGTTTCTGCAAAGTCTGGAGACTTGTTGATTACTTTGCATGGATTTTTACAATGTTCATAACAAAATATTTTAGTAGAAAAGCACGAGCTGACTCTGATAGTAATTTGAAAATTCAAAGAACCTAGAATAGCATAAACATTTCAAGGAGATGACCATATCAGGGAAACACTCTGCTTGATTTTGTGGATTACTATTAAACTAGGGTCATCAAGGTGGCTAAATAGTTAAACAGAATAGAAATTTTAGCAATAAAACCACACGCATAAGTGCAATTGATTTTCAACCGAAGTACTGATGGAATGGGGAATGACTAGCCTTTCCAATAAATGGTACTAAAACAGATCGATATGAAGAAGTATACCATGACCCTTAACTCGTACAATATAGACAAAAATGAAAATGGTTGATCTAAGCATAAAATCAAAACTGTGAAATTATTAGATGATAATTGATTTACCATGAAACAAAGGCAAAATATGCTTCACTGGGCATTACTATACAGAATGTCACTAAAATTACTCAATAAAAAGAAAAACAAGAACCAGATAAAAATAGTTAAGCAGCTACTTAGTAAAAGAACATATGTGAATGACCACTAAGTATATGAAAACAAGTTTTTCTCTGGAAATGCTATTGAAATTAAACACACATTAGAATGACAAATGAAAAATACTAACAACATTAGGTACTAGAGAAATTACAGTGCAATGAGAATTCTCCAACTTTGTTGGTGGGGGTGGAAAATAGTATCATCACTTTTAAAAAGTCTGGAATAAAGAAATGTGGTATATGCAAACAGTGAAATACAGTGATAGAAAGGAAAGATAAATACAATAGCATGGACGAATCTCAAAAATGTTATGCTAAGGATGAAAGCCAGTCACAAAATATGGCATGCATGACTCCACTTCCATGGAATTCTAGAAGATAAAGTTCATCTGTAGTGGCAGAAAGCAGATGGCCAGTTGCCTACATCAGCACTCAAGAGATGGAATTGACTGTAGAGGCTTCAGGAGGGAAAATTTAAGGCTGATGAAAATGTTTTCTCTTGATTGTGGGGGTGATTACATCAGTGTATGTGACCAGTCTCATCACAGTGTACACTTAAAGTGGGTATACCGTATTTAACAAACATTGCACATCAAAATAATTGATAAAGAAAAGTATTTGAGTATTTGAGTATCTATTTAAGTTCAAAGATTTAAGACTGCTTTGTTTACAGACAACTTAAGATAAAAATGATAACCTCATCTATTGCGTGCGATTAAGGTAGGCAGTTAAAAAGAGCCTATAAGACTTCTTTGTCCAATCTTTTCCAATTTCCCTCATATATATATATATATATATATATATATATATGTATGTATATATATATGTAGGGAATATATATTCCTCATATATATATATATAGAGAGAGAGAGAGAGAGAGAGAGAGATACATACATACATAACACACATACTTATAGCCCATGCTTTCACTGATGTTGTCAAGGAAATACAAGTAAATTATTGGGGAAATGAATGTCTAACATGAAATAGATGCCAATCCTAACCAGGAGGTTAATGAGTGAATAGTGTTTACATGATAATCCTACTTCTCACTCTTTTAAGGCAGACATTTCACTGTTCCTGCTCAAAGGGGTGAAGAATAGTATTGATTTACTGCTACACCTGACATGAAGCAGAGGCAAGTCTCCAAGGGAGCTACTCTGCCCCCACTTCACTTGCTTCAAAATATGCATCACTTTATGACTTAGAAGCCTTCAAAATCTGTCTTCTCATGCACCCTTATAGCAGCCGCCTTGGTAGGAATGCGGATTTTTCTAGTCCACTTGTGAGGAAGCCGACTTGGAGAATTATCTCTAAGGTCACATGGGTATGAAATGCCGGGTCCAGGACTCAAGGTCCAGGTTTCTAACTCCATTGAATCTTCTCTGACCAAGCTAACTTATTTTTGATGAAAAACATAACCAGTATGGCGGCTCAGTGGAAAATGCTTCCTTAACTATTTTTGTCTTCATGTCCATGTCCTGACCTCTAGATGCATTCACTCCAGACGTTGAGAAGTTGGGTAGCTATCAGAGCTAAATGGAGGCCGGGTACGGTGGCGCATGCCTGTAAGGGGCAGCCTAGGAAGCCACGGCCGGGGCCAGAGATCTCCCAGGGCAACACAGTGAGACCTAGTTCCAAAAAAAATAGCTGGGCGTGGTGGCACATGCCTGTAATCCCAGCTACCTGGGAAACTGAGGCCAGGGATTGCTTGAGTCTGTGGTACCCCGGGCAACGTGAGCCTGCGGTTCCACAGGCAAAAATAGTGAGACCTAGTCTCAAAAAAACAAACAAAAAGAACAAAATGTGTTCACACACAGTACCTGAACTGCAGAAAGATGGAGTTGATCAAAACTGCAAATACCTGATCTTAAGTCAGGGGGGCTGGTGGAAACAAGCCAGTGGAAATCAGACGTCAGCAACGGGCTTTTGACATCTGTGCCAAAATAAGCAGGTCATTGTGAATGGGGAGGGCGAGTCCCCATGCTTTGGTTGAATGGGGGCATTTCATTTGTATTCCAGGCAGCGTAGTGTCGTATTGTCCTCAAAAGTTTCCATTTTGGAATCAAACGTCCAAGTACAATGCAAACAGATTTCAGCTGCGATTCTTCTGCAGCCACTTCCAGCTGTGTACACCTCGGAGCCTCATTTGTTTACTAGGAGATCCAATGGCCCTTCACAGGGCTGCTGAGAGGGGCGACTTCAATTTTTGGTATCAATATCAGTCATGGTTCTTAATCATTAGCAAATAATAATTATCCTTTGCTATCTCACACCCAGTGTGTAAGTAAGCCTTGTGTCTGTTGGGTGTGAAGTGACGAATACTTCTTGAATTTCAAGTGCCGTCTTTTCTTTCTGCCATTTGGAAGAGCTTATGCCTAGCCACTGGGCAGATAGGGCATGGAGTCCATTGTTTCTGGTTTCCCACTCTTTGCTGTTTGGCATTTCTCACATCTACACACAGGGCCACTCAGCACACAGAGCTTTCCCAGGCCCAGTGGCAGACAATTCACTCCCCTCCATTCCAATCACGCCTCAAAAGACCAACAGCTGTGTGGCTGTCATACTTAACCTTTTCAAAATAATAGCCTTTTAAATATTTTAAAAAGTCCACAATATTCAAGACATACAAAAAAGCTGAAGAGTAAACAGCATGGACGAAGTGACCCAGTTGCTGCAACAAGCATGAAAAGAGCAAGGTGTGAAGGGCCTGCAAGGGTGGAGAGCAGCAAGCTGAGGAATTGCACATGTGGGCTGAATCTGGAAGCTCTGGTGTGCAAGATGCTAAAGAATAAGAATTGTTTTAGTTACTGTAAGTAATGACGCTATGCTCTCTGAAAGCTCCTTTTTTTTTTTTTTTTTTTTGGATATGTGGATGGCAGCATGTTGGAATAAAATGACATGCCATGAGGGACTTGCTTTACAATATGTTTAGAGAAAGAGAACAAAGTCAGATGAGGCAAATATGGCAACATTTGTTAAGGGCTGAATATAGAAAATGAATGCAGAAGAGATCATTTCATTAGTAATACCACTTCTTTTGTATATGTTTGAAAAAAGACTTGTAATCCCACATCTAATGATACAAAACTATGAACATAACAAATATCTCAGTATCAAAACTCAGGTAGAGGGGTGCTAATTTACTTATAGACTCCTTGCATCAATCACACCATCCTCTCCAGAAATAACTGCTAAACCGATCGTAGCATTTTATTATTGCCTCGTTACTCTTTATATTTTTCACTGCTTATTTTTGGTCAAATGATAGATGTGATTCATCCACTTAGCTTCGAAATATAGTTTCCCCAAACTAGCTTCCATATTCTTTTTCTGAGCCAAGCAGAGTTTATATCAGTGTTGTTACGTCTTCCATCATCAACCATGACTGGGTTGCCTACTGTATCATGTTTATTTGTAACAGGTCATGAAACTTCATTGAATGATGGTGACTACAAAAGATAATGATGTATTTACTTAAAGATTACAAGCCTACCATCTTATAAAAGACAATGTTCAAAACCCATAACTCTCTCTGTTTGAGGTTCTTCTTTAAGGATGACCTAGAGGTACCTTTTTAATTGGGCTTTTACTGTTGAGTTTTTTGTAGATCTTAAATACTAAACCCTTGTGGACAGATGATGTGCAATTTCATCTCCCACTCAGCCGGTGACATCTAATTTTTACCACGAATGCCTGAGGATTGGAATGGAAGCGGGGGGAACTCTCCAAGATTACTTGGCCAATATAGTGTTTCTTTCCTGTCTTGTTGGGTTTCAGAATATGCTTTAGGAAAAAACAGCACTAGTGACATGAAAATCATATCATGGGGATGTTGTTGCCATTGCGATTTGTTGCTTCTTTCTTTGCTGGATCTTTCTTTGCCGGAAATCCGTTGACCGTGATGTCTATCTACTCCTGATAAAGTCTCTGCAGCCTTCATGAGGTTACTGTTTGCCTGGTACTTGCCCAGTATCCATCTGCCCTTTTTCTGAAGTGTGTCTCTTGTAGATAGCTCTAGTTGTGTCCTGTCTTTTTATAAATTCTGACAATTTTGCCTTTTCAATGTGTGGGGTTATTCCATTAAAGTTTCATGTGGTTAGTGATGCATTGATGTTGGGAATGGCATCTTTATTTTAATTTTCTGTTTTCTGTTCCTCTCTGATTCACACTGTGTAACCATCTCTCTTTCTCTTCTGCTCCTGCTAGGTATTCTGTAAACATTTGTTGAACTGATTCATGAACTGTCCCTTCCTCTGTGAACTTAGTAGACTCCTCCAGGCACTGTGAAATTTTTCTCCCTTCTCTGATCCTATAAAATTGATAAAATATCCACATATTTCTCAAGGTTCTGGGGTTTACTGCCAAAATACTTCTCAGCCTGGCAAGACTCTCAGGATAGCGCTGATCCTTATTCATGGTGTGGGGTATTTAAACACACAAAACACATTGAGTCACTTTTCCTAGCTGCCACTTCCTACAATGAGATGTAGGTTGACGTTATTAAAATTGTTACTAAAATTGCTTTAGAAGGAACAGTTTCTAAGAGGTATCAAAGAGTACTTAAGAAAGCCTTATATCTTGTAACTGTACGTACTTGTTATTCATCTCACAGGGCACCCAATCTGCCCCCAAGTGAGACTAGTCTCTGTGCTGAACACATGATTTTTATGATTCCCTAGGTCAACACTAGGACTGAGAGTGCCAGCTGACCAGTAATGATGAGCTGGGTGTCACATTGTATGGTACTTATTTGCTTGTGTCACTGTCACATTGCACATTATGTATAAATTCAAGAAAATGCACTGACATATAAAATAAATGGACATATGTTTGCCTCAAATATCAGGGAATCATAACTGCATGATGCACACTGAAAGACATGAAGCCAGTCAAGTCCTGTCTGTCTGTGGTGTGTGATAGATGAATGCACACAAAGACAAACTGAGTCACTCATCCACCACAGTGAACACGGGAACAGATTACATTTTTTTTTTAAAGAAAAAACCCATTCAAATTACCTAAGACAAATTTCTATGGGTAGGTTTTAAAAGATATGATGGCTCATCCTAATGCCTGATTCTTCAAGATGGCCATGGGAAGAAATGTATAAGAGAGAAGAGAGAGGGAGGGAGAGCAGGAGAGGATGGGGAAGAGGAAAGAAAGGATACCAAGCCTTATATTCTTTCTTGTTGACTTCAGTCACATTACTTATATTAGGTGTGTGTGGGGGGGACTGGTATCAGAAGGTACAGAACTAAAGGAAAGTATTTCCTAGTTTTTCCAGTATAGTGCTTGGACAGACCTTAATTGCTGATAATCTGGACAGAGTAATTCCAATTCCAACAGGACACAGAAACTCTGACTCCAGCAAAACATGTCCCTGCCCTGGGATAAAGTGATATAACTTCTTATTTGCATGAATGATAATTCCTATGCTGCTCATGTTTCATTTATTAACATTTCATTTATAAAAAGGGGGTACATTTTAGAAATATAAAATATGTTTACTAACTTAATCATTAATAAGTTAGAAATATAAACTATATTAACTAATTAATTTTATATTCATCTCTTACTGTCATTTAAAAAACTTAAAGCCTAAAGGAAGTTCTGTATCCTAAACTGTATATTGTCATTGTATATTTACTATCCCTCATGGCATAAGTATATTTTTGGGGTACAAAGCAGTCTACTAAATTGGCAAAATTGAATAGTTTAAATTGAGCTGCCTGTATTTCTGGCCAACTTAAAAACATTCTCAAACTCTTGTCAGAATTCATTTAGCAGTACCTGAAGGTTGGGTTACACCGATGGTTCTCCAGATTATTTTATTTCTTACTCCAAATTTGCCACACGCAGCATGCATAAGGGAACAGTTATTGAATTAACAATGATTCAGCCATTGGAGGGCTCCTAATAGTGACTGCAAATCAAAACTGTTTCCACTGACACATATACAGTACTTCTACATTTTCATCAGAATCTGTTAATACATTACTGTTTCTGCTTCATCTCATATAAATCAGGGCTCCCCAAGTTATATCTAAGATGCAAAATGTACTACGTGAAGTGAGTCAACACACAACGCTTGATGGTAGGAATTTAATCACAGTGTTACTTGTCTTAAAAGTTCAGCACCTTGAAAAAGAGGGAAGAAAGCTTCATTATTGGTTCAAGAAATTCACAATTCCTTTCTAAAGTAGCCTGTGAAAAACTGATGGTAAACTTTGCAGTTTAAATTTGGTTACAGATTTATGATCTGTTAATCATTTACTTCTGTTATTGTGGCTTAACAAATTCTCATATGTTCACTTAGCAATTTTTGAAAGTAAGGCAGAAATAGGAACAAACTTAGATGGAGTCAACATAGACTATTCTGCAAAAACATGTTTCTGAGGGTTGTTGTGCTTAGCCACGCAGAAAAATTAATTTGTCTTATGTATCTCCAGCGATTGACTAAAATGTTATCTAATTTTTCTGTGCCTCTTGTGTATGCTTAAAAAGATTAGATATTGAAAACTTATTTTACTGCTCTTTTGATATATTAAGAAAAATAGAGAAGAAAATGAATATTGTTAGATTTAAGCTTTGTAGCAACCCATTCAATTGGTGTAAGCTATATGATGTCATTTGCAATTGGAAGCATAATTAATATACTGGTGATAGGTTTACAAGAATGAAATGGAGATGAATAGGTTATGCACAAGGGACTTGGGGGGTGAAAGTGTTCTGTCTGAATGTGATAGACACATGATATGATGCATTTGTAAAAACACATAGAAGTAGATAACGTTCAGAGCCAACCCTAACATAAACTATGGACCTTTATTAATAATGATGTATCACTTACTATAGCTCATTAATTGTAACATGTTACTAATAGAAGCAATGAACTAGAAAGGGGAGATATAGAACATCTCTTCTTACTGCTCAGTTTTCATGTAAATATAGAACTGTTCTAAAAACAGTGTTAATTAACTAAAGGAGTGGAATATTCATGCTATTTATAAAGCAGACTCATTTTTCCTTTGTGAATGAATATTCTACTCATTGTTTCAACTAGATCTTCAATAATATTACTTTCTCTCTAGCATATATATTCTCTACTTCTGAGTTGTGTTTACAAATACAATGCTATCCTTATGTATTTTAATCTACGTATATATTGTAGAGACACACGAGAGAAGTTGATCATTTGTGTACTCTGTATCCTTGACTCAAAATGTAACATAGAGGAACTCCTGTGCTCTTTGCTTTGTGCTTTCTCCAGTACAATGAACATGATTACAATGAATACTAACTTCCCCAAGGGATTTTCTCATTGGTAGTCAGAAGCCACTCTCAGGACTTAGGGATGCTGGTAGATACCTTTGTTCCTGACTAGTCATACACACACTGTGCTCCTGTTGCTGGTGGTGAAAAAGAGGATAGAGAATGGCCTCCATGTTCGAGCTGAGAGTGGACATTGCCTGCCTTGCCCAAGGCTTGGCACAAGTGGTAGAGTCCAGGGCATTACTCAAAGTGTGAACACAGCAGAGGAAATCAATGTCATTTGAAAGTCTCAGAAAACAATTGTACATGCACCCTTGAATATAGAATAGCTTTAATTAAAATCATCCCAACATCATTTGGGAAGTGATGATGAAGAACAAAATGTTCAAGATGTTGAGTTAGTTAAATGAGTTTCTCAGATAAAGACCACCACTTTATTTCTTTCTCTCTATACACGCTATCCAATGCTTAATCTATATTATAGTATGGTATTTAAAGTTTTAATATAACAGTGTGGCTAATGTATGTTGTCATCATCATTCCCCAAAAATAATTGGAAATGGAAGTATTTTCAAATAAATATTATGAGTTTGATTACTTGGGAGGATTTCTCACAATCAGCTGTGAGAATTGTCTGTATGACTACAGACAATGATGTAGGTTATATGATACCGATATAATGGCCAAGGACTGGGAGAAAGTCAGAGAGGAAGCCCCAGACATTCTTCTTGGAAAAGAGGAATCCATGCTGTCTTCTCTTCCAGTGAATGGGATTTATAAGAAATTTTTCACAGTAGCGCCTCTTTCACTCTGTAGCCACGCACAAAGATTTGGCATCTTTAAAGGATAGCACTGGACAGCAGCTTTGTGGTTCATCATAGCATCCAGATTACGTAAGCTGTTTCTCAATAGTGGGTTTAGAGCACCAGAGGCTATTACAAATGTGATTATGAATAAGTCCCGGTTATAAATTTTTAAAACTGTATATTGGCCTGTGAATGTGTGTATTTGTGTTTATATAACAAAGCAAATTCCTGAGGGGGAATTGAATTATTTATATCCAGAAAGAAGTCTTATGCATCTGATGATAATGAAAATCCTAAATGTGGAGGCACTATGCTGGAAGCAGGTGTCTTCAGCTAAGTTCCTTCAAGTGTCTACCTAAAGGATCTCATAGGAAACAACTACAAAATGAGGAAATTTTCCCCAGAGCCAAAGTTAACCTTCATTGTGATGTGGGTGAACAATTCCCTTGAAGATCATCTACTTTTTTATACTTCAAGGGCAGATAAGAAACGCAGGTTTCCACTGGTGGTCCGCTGGTAGACTTGCCATCAAAGACATGACCTTCATCCTCAGCTCTACTACTTCTAAGTTGTGTGACCTTCAAACAGTAACTCAAGGTCTTTAAAAATTTATTGAGTCTAATCCTCTTATTTTATAGTGGTTGAAAATAAAAATAATGGTAGCAATCTAACAACACATAATTAAAAGAAGGGAAAAGAGGTTTAAATCAATAACTTTCCAAATGATGTTGGGACGACTTTAATTAAGGCTGTTCTAATTGCTAATTCTCTAATACTACTCCAGCCAAGCTCCTGGAGTAAGTATCTATAAATCATGTCTCTACTTCATTGCCTCCTATTTCTCCTTAACACAACTCAGTTTCTCTTCCGTCCCCACAACTCCACCAATGGTGAGTTCTCTGAGTTTTCTCAGTAACTTTCTTGTCCCATAATTCAATGACTGCTCTTCATATGTTTTTCTGGTTGACCTCCCAAGAATATTGGTCAAAGTTCTCAGCCTCCTTCTGTTGAAGCTCTTATTCCCTTAGCTTCTGGTTCTGTGGTTTTCCTTCTGACACTTGAGCTCTACCAGGTGAGGCTCCCCAAGAGGGGGAGGAGGAACAGGGAGAGCACAGCATTGAGGCACAGTGGGCTATGGTGGAGGACTGTGGGTATCTTGGAGATACATGTGGCATGGTAGCATATACCCAAATAGGTGTGACCTGCACCTCTAAATTATATACAGCATAGTAAACCCGTGTTACCTCAAATGAAGAAAAAAAGAATCAAGGAAACTGGCAATGAGATCAGCACCATTGGAATTGCAATATGGGATAGCTTTCCTACTGTCCTTAACCCCCATGATTCCATGAATAAACAGATTTATTTCATAGCTTTGTTGGAAATAGTAAACTATATAACACATTTTACAAAAATAGTCTTGCCCTCAAGGAGGTTATTCGGAGGCTCTGAAGTTGTCCCCTACTGTGATCCCTGTTGTAGTGTGTGGCCACACAATAGTATTTTCAGAGCTGGGTTCCTTTGCTTTTTCATCTCACCAAGAGAACACAGGCTCCTGAGAATAAGGTGCTGTTTTGTGTTGTTCACCAGGGCAACCCTACCTTGCCCATCAATTGTCACTCAAGAAACATATTAAATGAGTTTCTTAAAAGAATGAAAAGGTCATTTAGCCAAGTTATGAAAGAGAATAAGGGTCTCTGTAGTTGGGGGAAGTGATGGACTTTTGGGGAGGAGGAAACGTTGGAATTGTGACTTCTCAAATAAATAGGACTGCATCTGTCAGAGCATAGAACTCCAGGCTGCAGGAGGTCCAAATTAGAGGATTGGGTGTCCCGCTCCCCCCATCTTGCACACTAATTGGGTAAGTCAGAGTTGAAGAAAAATAAAACTGAAAAGACACCTTGTGTTGTGTCGCAGAAGGCTTTGCATTATTTTACGAGCACTAAGGAGCATTTTTAAAACAGGAACAAAACTCCAGCCCAATTAGGTGTTTGTTTTAAGATAAAAAAAAAAACTGGAAAGGATAATGGCATGAAGAGGCAGTAAGGAGAAAGGGGCAATCGCAGTCAGTCAGCACAGGAGTAGAATCTGAATTCCGCGAGTAACCCTGAAGCAAGAACAGTGGAAGGAGTGAAGAGAATCTTATCATCTGCTTTGATGGACATTGTTTATGGCACAAAGGAGCCTAGTAGTTGGAATAGGGTGGGTGGGGGAATGAGGCAAGACTTGGAGCTCAGTTTTGAAGACGGCTGGATATATGAATTAAAAGTGGAGCTGGTAATTGAGTGTTTGGGTCTGGAACCCGGTGGGCGGAGGATCAGGGCTAGTGATGACTGCTTGGGAATTATCTGGGGTTTATCTGGCATGGAAAATACAACAATGGATGAACTTTCCCAGACATGAGAAGAAAGGACGAAGCTAAATAACTGGATATTGGCGGGTGTTTACATTAAGAATGACAAACGGCCTTAGAGACTGTTCCAACAAAGAACGAAAGGCAAAATTCAGCTGAAATGTTCAGAATGTTTGTGTTCATGAAAGTCTCCTCCTCTTGTTAGAAAGATGATTCTACCTGGCAGTGTTGTATAGTACAGACAGCTTGAAGTTACCGCATCACCCCTGTAGAGCTGTGAGAGCTGATGGCTTTTAACGGCACATGGAAAGGTTGCTAATTCTGTCCAAAATGCAGTAGCACCTCGGAGTCTCCCTCTGGATCTCTGTGACGCGCTGCTCTTGAGGTTGTGTGTGTTCATCTGTGTGGAATGTAACCTCTTGAGTGACAACTCGAAATCTTCCTAGTACAAAGCATTTTAAAGCCCTCCTTAATAATGTGTAATATATAAAATGCAATGGCCAGAGCAGTGCTTTTTGAATCTTTATAAGGACAATGTTTCACCTAAATGCATTTTGCGTCTCTTCTCAAATTCTACAACTATGGATGTGAGTAATTGTGTGTGTCTTCCTCTGAATTTGAACTTAGGAAAAATCAAGAGTACGCAACACCATTTTTTTAAGGCTGACAGTGCAGATGAATTGCCTACTTGGGTGTTAGTGATATTTAATCCTAGGGGAGCAGAGCACACAGCTTCAGAAGCATTCTGTGGTGATGATAACTTGAGCTGTGAATTCTTCCATTTGGAATTCATAATTACAATGTCCCCATACTTGAGGTTATTCTCAGCGTTCAACCCTCTGATAAATCTGTCTCCACAAAACGGCAGCTGGTCCACTGGCAATTGAACTGCTTTTGGTGACATAATTTCATGATGTTTTTTTGAGTCTCTGAAAGAGAGCAGCTGCCCAGCGCCTCGGCGGCATTGTGCCTAGGGAGCGTGCTTACGTGTCTTTAAGGACAAGGGGGCTCTGCGGGGTGACAGTTACCAGGAAGGAAACTACCTTCCCTCCCCAGGCTTCAGACCATCAGTGGCATTGCTCATGAGGGAAAAAGGATTGGGTGATCAGTGTAGATTCAGAAAAAAAGCAGGTTGATCAAAAGTCTTTTCACATTCAATTCTCAAATGAGTCTATGGTGATTCATAGATGATGGATGGATGGATGGATGGATGGATGGATGGATGGATGGATGGATGGATGGATGGATGGATGGATGGATGGATGGATGGATGATTGATAGATGAATGATAGAGAGAGATAGAGAGAGATATATGGATGGATGGATAGATAGATAGATAGATAGATAGATAGATAGATAGATAGATAGATAGATAGATAGATAGATAGATGATGGATGGATGTAAATGATAGAATGATAGATAGTTGTAGATAGACAGATAGATGATAGATACATAGATAGATCAATAAATAAAGAATGAATAAAATAAATAAAAGAGGTGGAAAAATGCAGGTGTTTTTAAGGCAAAAGCCTCCTGTGCATGCTGAATTAGCCCTATGAGCATTACTTTTTGAATAGGTTTTATGAGAATCGGTTTTGCAAAGAGAGGGATGAGTTTGCACGTGACCTTGTCCCTTGTCGTAGAGAACTGCTGATTTTAGGCCAGTGGGGACTGAGTGTGCCCCAGCATGATTCCTCTAAGGCCTGTGATATCAAATTTCTTGATAGTGGCTCAGGTCAGCGTTTGCTTCACCTCAAGTGGCTTCCTTTCACCCTCCAGCCTCCCTGTCTCTTTCTCTGTCTCAGCACCCTACAGTTTTCACACTTAGTGCTTTTCATTACATGACCTTGGATTTCATCATTGGCTAAAAGTCTTTCATTTTCTCTTTAGTCAGTACTTGTGGAGGGCCTGTGATGTCCCAAGCCTTATTGTAGGTATCGAGGATGCGAAAGAAAAGAGCTGAGGCAGATGGGTGTCTTCTCTCACAGAGTTCACATTCCTAGAAGAAAAGATGACAATGAAATTGCATTACTAAGAAAATCTCTACTAGCCACATCTCTGGCTAAGAACTAAATGGTTCCTTAGCTTTGAGTCATGGAAGCACATTAGTGTTCCAGTGAAGGACCATCTGAACAAAGATGGGAGGTACCGAGGCTGAGGTGTCAGTCAGGTTTGCAGGAACCTGAGCAGTGCAGGGTCAGGATGACAGAGCACTTTCCAGGAAGGGGAAAAGCAAGTTCAAGTTTCTGCAGTTGGGAAAGGCTTGGTGTTTCTCATGATTAGAGAGAAAGTCAGCATTTGTCAAGTGCAGTGATCAGGGAGGGACCCTCTCTGGCCAGGTCAGGAGCCCAGGTCACCTCAGATTTTGAACGCTTGGCTAAGAGCTTTGATGTTTTAATCTTGTGGTTTTCACTCAGCAGGGAGCAGCCCAGGACCTGCACTGATGCTAAGTACTATCTTGTGATGAAATGTCAAGTCAGTATGACTGGAGAAAGGGCAACCCTTGGGCCCTTCGGCTAGCTTTCCTGTCAAGTCCTGCACCTTGTCTTCTCCAATGGCGAGTATAGGGCACTGGCCTTCGATTAGAGCTGTGGTGGCCACAGAGAACGTTCTTCCTTTTGCGGCCAAAAGTAAGTTGACATGTGCCTGATGGCTGGGGAGGCTGCGCTTCTGGTGGTTCTGCTTCATCCAGACTTTCTGGACCTGGAGAGCAGCTCAGCCTGGCCATACCACACCCAGCTCCTCCACTGCCCCTTCTTTGGGATGGACTCTCCACAGGCACCCACGCTCATGAGCTGAGCTCCTGGACTGCAGACAATTCCTTCAGACTAGGAAGATGGTGAGGAAGCGGACATATGAGGTCTTGCTCTGAGGGAGCTCATGTTCCCTTAGGGAGAGCCCAGCTGTACAAAGTGAACTAAGATCTGAAATGGGAACCAAACAAGATTTTCTGTCAGTGTTAGTGCTTTCGTGAACATGAAGCCAGGTGCTGTGAGACTTATTGGAGGAGGAGAGGTGGGGCATGGAAGTTCAGGGATGGCTTCCTGGAGAGACTGGCACTGAAGTTGAGAATACCCCAGATAAAGGGGTGCTCCCTCCCTCAAATTAGCTCTGCTGCTTAAAATGAAAGAGCAAGAACAATCAGAGTGCAGCCCAGGGAATGTTCATGTCTGTGCTTTAAGCTCTCATCTGAGCCTTTTCTGGAATGTTTCTAATAAGTACGAAATGCCACTTGATTAGCAAAATTGCTAGACTGCTTGAGCTTATAAGCAGAGATTAGAGGCACCCTTTGTCATCCATCCCTCCCTCCTTTCAAGTAACCACTTGTTTGAGGTGATGGAGATGCTGTAATGACAATGTGTTAGCGCTACTGAAGAAAAATTCCTTAAGTGCTACTGGTGTAGAATTCTTCACAGATCTTAAACATGGCACTGTTGAATGATACACTTTAAAAGCAGAAAGAAAAGTCTGGCCTACACATAGAGCATTTTTGGATATTCAGAATTTCCTTGTTCCTCCTGTTTTGTTTCGTCTTTTGTTATTGTTCTTGCTACTTAGTGTTTGTGTTTTGAAATCAGACACTGATCGCATTGGAGGGAGCGGTTTTCATCACCATCAAATAAGGCTTCATGGTAGGAGGATGTGTGAAAGAAACAGCGTGGGCTGCTACAAAAGACATGGCTGGGTAGTGACAGCCGTGAGTTGCACCTTAGTCACTTACATGCCATGTGACTGTGGAGCTCATACAGCTGGGAGTCTGTTTCATCATCTGTAAAGTGGTGATGGTTTTATAGACATCATGATATTTTTAAAATAGTGATTAGAGGTGATAGGAATAAAAAGCAATTACCAGACTTGGCTCATAAATGCCACTCCTAAAGATGGGGCCATTTTAAATAATATTAAAATCAATACACATTGTGACTGAGATTTCTGTAGCTTCCTTCTTGCCTTTTTTTTTTTTAACTTTTATTCTCATTTATTTTATGCTGAACTTATTGCAGGGCCCTAACTTTTGTTGCCCCGGTGTTTTCTGGGATATCTTTTGCTCCTGTGCAGCCTCATCTTCTGATGTTGCTTTTTCTCATTGAGTACGAACTCCTGGGTGGTTCGTCCGTCCATGACCTCTGTACATTCCAGGGTACGTCTTGGGGCCTTTGTTCAGCTGGCTGGACTTGGTGACCGGAGTCTCTACAGCTCAGTCCTTTAGTTCAGCATTACTTTGTATGCTTAAGCATGTGGAATAAATATGCAGCGTTCTTTTTGGGCCAGTGACCCTGGGTGATTTAGTTTTTACTATAAAAGGTTGGTATAATCCACACCACATACATCATCCATCTTCTACAGCACAAGATGCAAAAAACAAAGAAGAACACGGTGTATGTTGTGAACTGGAGGAAACCATGAATCTTACAGTAGCAAAAAGCAAAAAGGTAGTGTCATCAAAAACCAACAGATGACTTGGTAAGCACACCTCAAGCCTAGGAAACATGCGCAAAATGAGTATCAGAAAGTCTGGTATGATAGAAACTTCAAGACACATGGTATCGAGTGTACCGCAGTGTCGTTTGCACACAGAAGACAGAGGGGCTTGGTGATGCGATATTTTGTACTTCTCAGCATGATAACAGCAAGTGTATTTGCAAGAAAGAATTGTTCATTGTTGTCTAGTGAACGCCTCTCAAGGGCTCTGAAAGCAAGGAATGAAGCCGTTACATTTAGCAACTGGAATGATTTTGGTGACGTTGGCCAACATAATTGTAGTGTTGTTAAGGCAGAAGTACTTCGGTGTTCTTTGCAGTGGGGAGAATGTGTGCATATCGACAGTGCAAATGCAAGTTGCTTTCCAGAAGTTCTGACCCGATCTAAGGTAGAGAGAAACTACAGGCCCTGGAGCCTGGCAAAGGGAGGACTTCAAAGTTGCAGCATCTGCAGCACAGTTGTCATTCTCTGTCTTAAAATGGAAATGTGCTAACTGAGGGACATCAACTTTGTGTAATGTGGCTATTGTTGGCATATATGAGTTAAAGCCATGTGGCAAGAATGTATTACATGCATAATTCTGCACGAGGTATTATTGAAGACAAGGCATTTATTCAGCCTAGATTCACGGAGCCTGCTCTGTGAGTGCCAAAAGCTTCACCGGATGCTGGTATTGTGGAGGTGTAGTAAACAGTGTCCTTGTTCTCTCAAAGGTGACGTGAGTAGTGTGGTATGTCAGCGATGCCAGCTTCTTTGAATACCATATTTACTCCCTGAGTTTACATATGGGTGGGCTTGAGTCTTTCATATATTTTACAAAAATCTAAAACCATACACACAAGGGGGTTATGGAATTGGAATTTCAAAGTTTACTCTTTTTATTTTCTTACATATACACATAAGTCCAGAAACACATGGGGCACACATGCAACTGGCCACAGCACACAGTGGAACTTAATATACATCAACAAGAGGTGCAAAGTCATTATGAGATTTGGTCTTCGAGACCGTTTCTGGCAATTAGCTGGTAAAAAGCCTTGGAATTTTCTAAGTCACTCCACAAAGGTGTTAATGAGGCAACTTTTGGAGCACGTTGGGATGGGGCCTGGATGTCTGCGTCATCACCCAGGTGTTTAGAGAATTTGAATTTTGAGTCCTCCCCCGATTGCCAGGAAAGGAGAGAGATTGAGAGTTGAACCAATCAATGGGGAACGATGATAGAATCCATCATGACTACGTAATGAAACCTCCACGAACAGCCTAAAGGACAGGCTCAGAGGGCGCCTGGGTTGGTGGGAGTGTGGAGACGGAGGATTGTGACGCCCCCACACCCGTGACTCCCGCCCCGCACTTTGACATGAGTGTCTCCTCCAGCTGGCTACTCCGGGGTTACATCCTCTTGTAATAAACTGGTGGTTTTGAAGCGTGATGACAGGTAAAGCAAGACACCCTGCAGTCCCCTGAAGCCCAGTGACCTAAGAAACACAGCCCAGGGGGCTAGAGACACAGCCCGTGACTGACTGGTTCACTTTGCTGGTCTGCAACCCAGTTTCTCCTGGAATCGTCCTCATTCTGTCTTCCGTCATGTCAGACCATGTGCTCCCACCCGTGACAGCCCACCCGGAACACCAGAGCATGTAAAGTGTGTATAAACCCTTTACTCCCTGATAGGGACGCTCAGCCCGGGGGTGTGACTCCGCTGACTCAGTACTGGTGCCAATAAACCTGCTTGGAGTAATGGCTTGGGGACAGTTCCCGAGTCCTGATCACCTCAGCCGTGTCTGTTTCTTGTTCCCCTGATGGCCTGCTTGCTAGCTATTACCAGTAAGTAAAGGGTTTCCCTCAGTCCTGTGAGTCACTCTAGCAAATTACTGGACCCCAATGACAGGGTGCGGGGAACCTCAGCATTATAGCCAGTCGGTCAGAAGCGCAGGGACTGAACCAAGATGACTTCCTCGCACTGTGTACATAAACCAATTCAAAATGGATGAAAGACTTAGATGTCAGAGCTGAAACCATAAAATACATAGAGGAAAACTTGGGCAAAACCCTCCATGAAGTACAATTCCGAAATCCCTTTCTGGGCACATCTACAGATGGCAAAAAAAAAAAAAAAAAAGGAAAACATAAACGGCTGGGATGACATCAAACTAAAAAGCTTCTGTACAGCAAAAGAGACAACAGGAAATAAAAGACGCCCAACCAAATGGAAAAAAAAATTTGCCCTCCCCAAGAGTGATAAGGGTTTAATAATGAAGATCCACAAGGAATTCGCACAACTAAACAAAAGCGAAACAAGAAGCCCAGTCAAAAAATGGGGAGAAGCGCTAAAAAGACACTTCTCCAAAGAGGAAACACAAATGGCCAACAGGCACATGAAAACTTGCTCAACGTCACTAGCAGTAGGGGAAACGCAAATCAAAACCACAATGAGATACCACCTTACAACAGTAAGAATGGCCCACATCAAAAAATCACAACAAGTGCTAGCAAGGACGTGGAGAGAAATGAACACTCTTACACTGCTGGTGGGAATGTAAACTGGTCCAGCCACTATGGAAAGGGGTGTGGAGGACCCTCAAACTAATGATAATGAAACTTCCATTTGCCCCAGCAATCGCTCTTTTGGGAATCTACCCAAAGGAGATCTCAGTACTTATACAAAGGGACACCTGTACTTGGATGTTTATTGCAGCACTATTTATAATTGCGAAGACATGGAAACAACCCAAATGTCCCAAGACAGATGACTGGATGAAAAAGATGTGGTATATGTGTACAATGGAATATTACGCATCAATTAACCTTTGTTCCTGC
This sequence comes from Uropsilus gracilis, assembly GCA_004024945.1. Lineage (NCBI taxonomy): Eukaryota > Metazoa > Chordata > Mammalia > Eulipotyphla > Talpidae > Uropsilus > Uropsilus gracilis. Next base: position 127,430 of record PVHY01000264.1, read on the forward strand.
TGCTCTCTCTTTGTGTAGTGGCCATGTTTTGTTGAACTGTAGGACACCCGGCCTGGGGCAATGCAAGGCGACCTTGTGGAGGAAACCCCTTCCACACATGCCTGTCCTAGAAGTGGGGTGCAGGGCTTCTGAGGCAGCCTGCTGGTACCAGAGAATTGCTTGTTGGTGGTGTCAGCAAACAGTCCCCCTTCATTTGTACATTTTAGAAGCGCCACCAGAACCCCTTTAGTATGGCGTTTGGATGTTGAGGAGAGAGACACTGCTTGCCCGCACCCCCATGGTCTGTAGTCACCTTTGGACATAATTGACACCATGTAACCAGTCACAAGAAGCCATTTTAAAACGAATTGAGTCCGGCCCCAAGGACATGAATGGGAGAAATGGGGTTAATTCGGGGCTGCTTCCTGACTAGGCTTTGGGCACTGAAAGGCTGTTCTGTCCTGGGAAGAAGACATGACCAGGAGCAGAAACAGAAAGCAATGCATTGATTGTCACTGGAATGTGGGAAGCAGGAGGAAGGGCCGCAGCTTGCAAGGACCCCTGAATGGAATTTGAATTTGACTGAGAAAACGGCAATTTGACCTCAAAATTTGAGAGCCCAAGATATGCTCCTATTTTCTAACTTCATCCTGCCTTTCATTCATCTTTGAACCATCTCAAAATTGCTAACTCATTTCTATTTGCATTTGTGTTCCCTGGATAAAGCCTTGCTTCATAGCACAGAATGAGAAGCAGACCGAACACTATTTAGAATATAAGGCTTTATATTTTCAAAGAGACTTACAATTATTAATTTAGAAAATGTTCCTAGGAGAGCTTGATTTTTTTTTCAGCTGCTTTTACATTTAAATTGGAGTTAAGCTATGTCCCCCCATTCAGTGATAAACAATTTAAGAGAATTTATGTGCATTTGTAAATGTACATGGAGGATTAATACAGACCTGGATGTTTAACATTTTTAAATTACCTTCCTAAATACTAATTTATAAATTCCAATCTTGAAGGACATTTTTTTTCCACTGAGCAGTTTTAATCACAACAAACACTAGTTTAAAGTACTTTTATTTTTTTGTAAAGGTAGCCAAAACATTTGAGGTCAGTTTCATTTGAGACTATTTCCTTCAACTTTTGAAGTCCATTTTGTATACATTAAAAATTGTGAACTCAACCCTCCCAATTTTAACTGTCTTATTTCCATGTCTTCTGTTAATGACTTTCCATCTTGATAGGTTCAGGCAACTGTCTCTTTCATCTAGACGGTGGGTTCGAATCTTTAAATGTGTAACTCTAAGTGCAAGAGTGTTAATTGTGCATCTAAAAAATAATTGGCTCGTATCCACCCACTTCTAAACCATCTTAATGTGTCCATCTACAGGAAGCTTTCATCCTAACTGATATTTCTACTGAACATTTCCCAGCCATTATTTCCAAGGAGAAATATTGACTACTGACACTTTCTCACTGGAGTGTTTTAAATTGAGATGTTGAAACACTGGCTGATGTTACTTCTCTCAGAATAACCACAGACATTCTCAGTTCCATGATTGGTTGCTGCTAGTCTTTCTGGTAGCAGTAAAAGATATGAGAATTAAAAAAAAAATACAATGATGTGATGAAAAGGATGGCAGCTTAGATCACCTGTCCCTCACACAAAGCAGGCAAACAGTGACATATCTTTTTGCTCTTCAGCAAAGAGCGCATGGAGGCTGTTGCTACCCCCTCTCACCACAGCTTGCAAGGCCCTGAGCCCATCAACAGAGGTTGAGTGGGAAAAACCCCTGCCTCCTAGGAAGATGCCTTTGGAGATAATGTCCAAGGCTGGTGCTCCAAGGATTTCTCCTGAATATTTTTTAATTGTTTAGTTTCCTGACTTGTCCAGCCTCAACCATCTAGGTTGGGAACGGCTCCTGCCACATTTCCCATGTGCCAAAACTCCTAGCCCTGTTTACTTCCTCCTAAAGCTCCAAGGAAGGCAGAAGAAAATAGGAACATCTGGCCAAACAGTGAAAGTTACTTTCTCAGAAAGCTCTAGTCAGTGGAAGGAGCCTCTGTGTGGCATTCACCACCCGCCATTTTCCCCTTTGGCCTAGTTTGAGTATTGCTGCTGGGATTGGGAGCTTTGCTTAGTGTCGTCTTGTCACTTCTGTTTAATCCCTTCATGACTCTTTTGGCCAAAACTGAACTCATTTCAAGAGGAAGCGGAGGATTCGTGCAGTTATGGAATCCTGCAAAGACATCTAATTTGAGTGTATATCAATTACAATGTAGAAGGGCCTCTGGCCCCTGCAATCAAAATATTAGTCTGCTGGTGTTGTATGCTTGTCTTGTTTTGCTTTGTTATCCTCAGATGCCGCTCGCTGACAAGATTCTGTCTGTGTTTTCGCCCGTATCGGAGGTCAGCATGTCGTGCTCTGAAACTTTGATGCAGGAGGATGAAAGGTCAGTGGAGAGTTTAGTTCAAGCATGAGGCCCTGGGTGCCCAAGTGGCCGCCCCCTCCCCATCCCCCCTCAGAGAACTTGGTCGCAGCAAGGGTGGAATGCAGCTGTGGACTGGCCATTCAAGGGAGCCTTTCCAGAAATGTGCCTGTCTGGCATCCCTGCTGCTCAAGGTGAATGGGAGTTACTGTGGCAGTGAAGTTGCTTATGATGTTCCAAAGTAAGTATTCAGTTGGAAAGAGTGGACACATCAACATTGACATTTCCAAGATTCCTTTTAAAAACTGCATTGGATCAACGTATTCTCGTTCTGGTGAGTGTGGTCTGCAGTTGTTGTTGCTGATGATGGAATTAACCTTAGGAATCATCCTAAGGTTGTGTTAGATATTGGCGTTTTTGCTTTCAAATTCTCAATGTCAACTCTGATTAACAAGGGCGAGGAGGAGGCAGCCTCTTCTGTGCCCAGAATGAGGGCAACATTTCCCTCAAAGAATACACCACTGAAAATGAGCAACTTCAATGCAGCTGGAGAAAGTATATGCTCTAGACATGGAGACAGGGATTCAAATGGATTTGTTCTTTGCAGTATGAGTAACAAATGACAGATAACAGGTAGACATCTAAAAGTACAGGGGGAAATGAACTTAATCTAAATTCTATCTCCAGAAAATATGTTTCATAAATGAAGATGAAGAAAAGACATTGTCAGAAGAACAAAAACTCAGATGGTTCATTCTGACAAGACTAGTATCTCTGGAAATGATGAAAAGTAATTTTCAGGGTGAGGGAAAATGATGTTAAGTGGAACTCTGGTTGTGGAGATGAATTAGGAATCTATACAAAATATATGTATGCAAATTGTAAGACACATTTTTAAAATGTCATATATATATATCACTTAAAATAAAAGTTAGGCAATGAAGTGTGAGCCGCGTAGCACATGTATGAATGAATATAAAATTTAAAAAAAAAACAACAGTAGTATGAGACTTAAGTGGAACTATACTATTTTAAGTTTGTTTGTTTTGTCCTTGAAGTCATATGTATTTTTGGAGGATAAACTATAGCTTTTGATAGCTTGGAAATACATTTTGAAAATTTTAGAACCTCTAACCTGCAAAAGGTGGAATATCTAAAAAGTTCTCAAAGCAGATAAAATGTAATATTAAAGAGTACTAATAATTCATCCAAAAGAAAGCAGGAAGAAAAAATGTGTGGATATCTTCACCTCTCATCAAGGTAATGCAGGTCAAAACCAGAATGAGAAACTACGTCATACTATGAGAATGGCCCTGATCAAAAAGACCAGAAGCAACAAGTTTGGCAAGGATATGGAGAAAAAGGAACCCTCATACACAACTGGTAGTAATGTAGACCTGTCCAGTTCCTGTGAAAAATGGTATGGTGGTTTCTCAAAAGATTAAAAATAGATCTGTCATACAACCCAACAGTTCCACTGCTATGCACCTAACCAGATAATACCAAACACTAACTCAGTGGAAAACATGTACCCCTGTGGCCTTTCAGCCGTGTTTACAATAGCCAAGGTATGGACAAAACCCAAGTGCCTGAATAACGATGAGTGGCTCAGATGTGGTCCGTATACACAGCGGAATACTACTTGCTATTAAACAAGATAAGCACTTGCTGTTTGTAGCTATGTGAATGGAAGTGGAGAGAATTTTGCTCAGCAAAATAAGCCAAAAGGAGAGAGACAGATACTGGATGGATGGTGTCACTTCTAGAGAGAAACAAAGGGTGATAAAACCAAACTAAGAATTAATTCTAGAAAGCTGACTCTAGAACTGAGGCTACCAGCGGGAGGAAGGGGAGGGGGGTGGGGAGAGGTGCGAGCACTGTTGGGGAGGTAGCACAGTGGACTGTGGTGGTAGATGCCTGGTGCTCTGGTCCTGTGTGTGGTGTGGTAATAAGCCCTGAAGGGGGTGATCCTATCCCTCTAAAACAAAGTCAGTGAGGCAAATCAATCAGGCCACAGAAATCCAAACTGGGCTTAGATGATAATACAGACATTAAGAAGAGTGACATAGACTGACTGGTATTGATTGTGTTAATATTCATAAATTAACATTCTTGAGTGAAAAACACAGCACTGTAGAATTCCAGTGCAGTAAAGTCTGTGTTTGGGTGTGTATGACTATACAATCAATGGGATTTTCTGCAAAATATTCTCAGTATCCCTTTCAGAGTTATAGAGATGCGACGTTTTGTTTTCTTCTTTATAGTCCATGAGTTAATCAGGTATTTGACATAAATCAGGTGCCATTTTTATCATTGGAACTCATTTTTATTCAGAAAAATATTTCCCACTGTAAAACTCAGCCTATATTTGATTATCTGCAAACTTGAGAACCTCAGCCCTTCCCTTGCTAAGGAAGGGAAGTGTATATGAACCTGTGTATATGGACCACATCGATTACTTTGTTAAGGAGAGAAGACTGTGTAGCTAGAGAGTATGTGTTTGTCAAAAACGTCCCAGGATTTGGGAGTCCTAAGACTCAAGCGAAGCTGCACCATTGTCCCTCGCATGTCAAAGACAGGCCTGCTTTATTATCTACAAAATGTCATCGCCTTCCTCATGTCATGAAATGTTAACAGTATTCTAAAGTTTTATTGCATTTTATACTCTCTCTACCCTGTGATGCTCCCTAGTAGACAATTCCAACCCCTTTTTACAGATGGGGAAAATTGTATGAATAGAAAACAAATACCAATCAACGGCATAATATAGGTCACAACACTTCAGTAATTTTGTTAAATGGAAATTCAGTGAGTCTGACAGAACTCCATAGGTTGTCAAAGTTGACCAAAAAAAGAGTCAATGATATGTCAAGAATACTTTTTATATTTAAAAACACTGACAAGCTGCCAGTAAGGAGTTCTAGCTCGAATGTACAAACCCTAAGCATAAGAAAGATATGCTATAGCTATATTAATAGCAAAATAGAATTCAAGATAAAGATTATTTCTAGATCTAAAAAGGAACATTTCATAGTCATAAAAAGAATTAATTCACAAAAATGTGTTGTCATACCAAGTCATTGTGCAACTGCGAGTTTCAAAGTCCATAAAGCAAAAAAAAAAAAAAAAATGACAGAACTCAAAGAAGACATCCAAACATTCCACAATCTTACTTGGAGATTTTAAATCCAGATTCTGAGTAATTTATTTACAAATGGAGAATAAAAATCAGCAAGTACATGTGTGACTGACACCATCAACAAAAGGAGTTTACAACATAGCGTAAACTCAACCAAAGCAGCATATATATATATATATGTGTGTGTGTGTGTGTGTGTGTGTGTGTGTATACATATATGTATGTGAACATGGTACATTCTCTATGCTAGAGCATATCTTGGGACATAAAGCAAGCTTCAATAAATGTCAAAGCATCAATATTACATATATTAGTCTTTGACCTCAGTGATATTGAGACTTAATAAACTCGAAGGTTTGAGATTACACAGTGTGCTCTCTGACCCTGTAAGAACTGAAGTAAAACCTACACATAGATATCTAGAATAGTAAAAAAAACTTTAAAACAGTGATGAAACAAAACATATTTTAGGGTGCATGAAAGCAATGTCTTTAGGATACTTTATAACTTTAAATTAGAACAGTAGAAAGCAACAGAAGAACTCGTATCTATGACTTGTACTTTGACCTTGAAACACCTTACATGAAAGTATAGAAGCCTTGGAAACCACATACACACACAAGAAGAGTACTCTCTGCTTGCAGATCCTTCTCTCAGATTTCTCATGAGAAATACTGGAGGTAGGGCAGAGGATGAGATAACCTTCTCTTTGATGCACTCCAGGATGGATATAATAGATAGGCGGCTTTACAGGAATCATTCTCTTTTATTGCCCTTATGAAATAAAAGTTTTAATTCACTGAGAAAGTGGAGATAAGCTCTTCCATTTTCAGGTGAGGTGATCAATTATAGCTAGGAGAAGGGAATGGAAAAAATCTCTACCTAGAGGACAGGCAGGAATACATCCTTGTCCCCAAACAGTAGAGACACTTTAGTGCTAGAAGGAATAGAATCTATAAGACACAGAAACTTCCTGAAACCCTGAGTCTAAGTCAGAGAGAGAACATCCTCCAGCCTCCATCACCAGCATAATGAGCTTCAAATAGCTATAATCAAGAGACTTCCTTAAGGTCTAGTCAAAAGAAAAGATCTACTGCTAAAGAAGGAACAGGCATTAAAGAGAACTTTCTGGAAAACCAGTTTGTACCCATAAATATAAAGTAACACTAGAGGAATTTGAAGGCAGTGGCACACTGAAGGAAATACTGGTAAGAAAACCCTACCTAGATCAACTACATAGCAGATAATCTTAGTCTCCTTCCAAAAAAGAGAGTCAAAAAGAGAGTCACAGGTGCTGGGGAATATGTAATATAAACCTTAGTTCCTGCTGACGTAAAAAATACACAGCATTTAACCAAAAATGATACATACAAAGAACAAGTAAGCACATGCCCACTAGTATTTTTCACTAGTAATCACTAGTAATTCACTAGTAATCAACAGACCTTGATCCAGATATGATTTAACTCTTAGATTAGGTGATTAAAACAAAAACATTGATTAGTAAGTCACTCAGTGAAAAGGTGAACTACATGCATGATCATATGGAAAAATGCAAAAGAAATATGGAAGGTAAAGTGATCCAGTGGACATGTGGAATAAAATTCACAAGATGAGTAAAAATCTCCTTTGACAGCTTCATCAGTAGGCTAATAAAACTAAGAGTCAGAGACCTTCTATTCATGTCCCCAGAAAGCACCCAAAATTAAACACAACTATTGGGCGGAGGCGGGGAAGGACTAGAAAAAAAAATCCAAAACCTGTGGGAAAATATCAAATGCTCTGAAACATGAGTAGTTAAAATCACAGAAGTAGAAAAAATATAGTATGAGGCATAAGAAATATATAAAAGGGAAATTACTAAGAATTTTCCAAAATTAATGAAATAATTTCAGAATGTATCCAGTTAACGCAGAGAACACCAAGCCAGATCGATACCAAAATCAACTGAGAGCAAGACACTGAAATTAGAGAGAGAAAAAAAAAAACCCAAACTTTTAGGCATTCATTGGACATAACCATCAATGAATTTAAAAGAGCTGAATAATGCACAAGTTTTGACCACAATGGAATTAAGCTAGAAAGCTATTACAGAATTATAGATGGAAAGTGTTCAAATATATGAATCATAACTATATAACCATGAGCTCAAAAGAGAAATAAAATGAGGAAGTCGAAAATATTCTGACTTGAATGAAAATCAAAACACAACTTATCCAAGTACACAGTTGTAGCTAGAGAAGATCTTAAGTGAAATTTAAGGTATAAGTATTTACATAGAAAATAAGAAATGTCTCAAGTCAAGGACTAGACGAAGACATGAAACGTAAATTCAAATAAAACAGACATATGGATGTAATAAAGAACAGCGATCAACAAATAGAAAAGTGGTATAAGCTGATACCTTGAGAGAGTCAATCATATTGATGACTAGCTCATGAAATAAGTAAGACAAATTACAAAAAATTCGGGCTGAACTCGAGAAGCCACACTACAGGCCATGCAGACGACGGCAAGTAGAATAAAATCTCTAATTTTATGTCATCTGTGGAGAACCTACAATGAGCATTCAATGTGCAGTTAGAAATTTTGCTGTGAAAAATTAAATCTTGGTTTAACCTGAGCCACTGCATCTTCCCCATGATTGTGTGGTCCAGTGTGTGTGTGTGTGTGTGTGTGTGTGTTACATGTGCACACGTGGGCCTGGGAGAGAGGGACGAAAGGGGCGCAGAGAGCAGGAGTAGGAGCACTCAGAGAAAACGAGAGAAGGCTGGAGAGAAAGGCCGTAAAGGATGAAGATCCTGGGGGGCTGAGGGGGCACCCCTTAGCCCATTCCCCCACCCCCATGCCCTGCCTTGACCCCATTCTTGGCCTGCCTGCGTCTTGCCTGGCTTGGCTGTTTAGCTGCCAGCACTCCTGACGAACCTGTGCAGATTGGTGAACCTATGCGCTACAGTTGGTGTCAGGAACAGGATGGTTTACATTACAATGCCAACATCTGGCTTGTCAGATGCTAGTGGGGTGCAGGAGCAGGCACCCAGGATGGTAGGTGCATTCCAGGAGAGCCCCAGAGGTGGGGTCACAGAGGGAGGACTACTGCCTTGAGTCCGAGACTCATAACACCGAACAGCTGCAGGCCGAATCAGGTCAGAGTCCCCGGTCTTCCTTATAGAAGAGGCTACTGCTGACGTGCAGGCTGAGCTGCTGGGCTATGGGAAACACTTGGCACCCCTCATCCCTCGTGAAAGCTTTGCAACAGGAATTTCAGATTCCCGAGTCTGCTGGAGGCGATCCTTTGATGCCTATTGCCTCTAACCTCAGCAGAATGCTCAAACCAAAGATGACACATACAACAAGGGAAGTGGAACCTAAATAAAATATAGTAAAAAGCCCTCAAAAAAATAAGACAAACCAAAGCAAACAAATAAAAAAGCAACAAAATGGCAACTACCTCTCAAAAATCACCTTAAATTCAAATGACTTGAAGTCACCAGCCAAAAAGTGCAGAGTGGTTGAGCCGAATTCTAAACAACCGTCTGTCATTTACAAGACTCTCCTGTTACCAACGAAGACAAGCATAGACTTAAAGGTTGGAAGACAATTCTACAAGTGGGTGCCAACCAAAAATACCAACGGCAACTACAATAATAACAGAAAATGCTTTCAGCTCAGAAAGGTGAAAAATAAAGGATATTATTATAATTAAGGGACTAGCACAACAAGAAAAATAACACAAATATCTGAGCACAGAAAGATCAGGGTGCATGGGACAGCCACAGAACTTAAGAACACAATAAAACTAGGGAACCTTAAAACCCCATGTTAACAATGGACAGCTCAATAAGACCGAATATAAATAAGGAAATAGTAGCTTTAAATGAGGAGTTAGACCAGATAGATCTAACAGACAACTACAGAACATTAGGCGGCTTCTCTATGCTGCATATAGCAAGACAGTGAAAGGGATTCAGGTTGGAAAAATACACGGAAGATTCTAGTTATTCCTACAAGACTCATTATGCAAAAACCTATGCAGTCTATTTTTTTAAATAAAAGTAACAAAATTAATTAAAAACACAAATGTTGTGTTAGTAAGGAGGATTGGTAAGAAGTCAAGATAAAATTTCTGTTAGTTTCTATGTACTATCAACAAAAAATGGGAAATGAAACTGAAATTCTTATATGTTTAGTAGTATTAAAATATGTCAAGTATTTAAGAGTATCAAATGAAGATGTGTAAGTCCAGTATACTGGACACGAGAAACATTGCTAAGAGAAATGAAAGCAAAGTGAAATCAATACGGAAACTACTCAGACCAAAGGTCTCAATATTAACTTACCACGCTTCCCAATGTGTCTGTAGTTTGATGCAATCCTTATCGAAATTTGAGGGTGAATTAAAGTAAAAAGATCTGCCATCTCCAAAACAGCTTGAAAAGGAGAGTATAGCTGCTTCAACCTACCAGATGTTCAGGCGTATACTAGAGCTATCATAATCAAAATTGTGGTCTTGCTAAAAGCATAAATAACAGAACATAAAAGAAATAGACCCACACGTGTAGCAAGTGATTCTTTAGCAAAATGCCCAATCAATTAAGTGGGGGAAGGATTGTCTGTTTGTTGATGGAAAAAATGACCCAGAAAAGCAGTCTCATCCTATATACAAAAAATTATTTTGAAATGGATCTAGCTCCTCATTTAAAACTGCTGTTTCCGTATTTATACTCGGTCTTGTTGATCATTGTTAACATGGGGTATTAAGGTTCCCTAGTTTTATTGTGTTCTTATCAGTGTCACTCTTAAGTTCTGTTGCTGTCCTTTGTGTCTTGATGCTCCAACATTCTTTGCCCAGATATTTGTGTTATTTTCGATAGCAATTGGATAGTTTCTTATAAAGTGAAACATACATGTCTTGCAAGACCAGGGCCCCAATTCTGTTCCTATGTTCTCATGTAAAGACATGAAAAAAAATGTCGACAAAATGGTTTGTCTGAAGCTATTCATTCCTAACATCCTTGTTTGGAATACTCCCAGACTAGCACTACCAAATGCCCAAATGAAAATACCATTTTCATTTGGATGAAATAAATGGATGAAAATAAAGATTAATGCAACAGCATGATGGACACATCTCAAAAACATGACATTGAATGAAAGCAGTCTTGATAGAGACACAAGGACATTTTTGATATCATCATTTTGACAGTAGCTTTGGGTCTCAAAACGTGAAGCCTGAAACTGAACGTGTGGGATCTGTACATTTTGGAGGCTGGAGATTCTACCCTAATTGAAATCATGCTCAGAAAGACATTTAAGAGACAAATCAGAATGGCAACGAGTGACTAGGTGTAATGACATTTTTTTCTCTGTATTAGATTTCTTGCAAATGTCCTATGAGTTGAGATTTAAATAATGCAGTAAAAATAGAACCTTAATAAGCTGATTTATTTTGGGAGATATCTTCATTGCTCAAAAGTGTTAAATATAGCGCAAAATTTATTCCTTTCATTGTCTGGTTTCTTGATTAAATAGGATTGTATCACTTAAAAGCTGAAAGGGTTGAATTTCCAACACCCTGAACATTCTCAGAGGTTGAAAGATGAAAAGCAAGTGCACTTCATTAATGAAAGTTAGGTCCGTGCTCATGCTGACCTGGTTGCTGTGCTTGGTGATTTACAGCTCCTTCATTTCTGTGGTGCAGCATGAAGACACTGCGCTACACAGAGCAAGGTCAGGTGCTGGACCCGAGGATGCCCAGCCACTGAAGTGACCAAACAGGTAGAAAGGACATGGGAAAGGACCAGGTAGAAAGGACACGAGTAGCCTGGGTAGAGGTGTCTTGGGGAGGAGTTGTGCTGGGGAGACACAATGCTGGAAAGGGGGTGTAGATCGCAGACAGCTTGCTCCCTAATGTATTGAGAGACTTTTATCTTGCCTCCAAAGGTTTACAGATTTTTTTTTTCTATTTCCTGAATTTTACTAGTCACTTCCACATCTATATAACTTCAGGGGTACATTTTCACACCTCCAGATGTGCACATACAGGTTTTTTTTTTCCTTAAAAATGTACCTTTTTCCCAACGGAAAATGTATGTTAGACTCAAGAGGATTCAAGATGCCACCCTGGTTGAGGGAGAGAGAAGGATACCCGTGCCATTTTATTAGTTCTGTGACTATTTCCCTCTACTGGCCCCATCCATTTTACTTAGCCTGGAGTAAAATACTATATCTTTCATGCCTGGGGAAGTCACCCCTTATGATCTAGAAAAATGCCATCTCCTCTGTAGAAATATAGACCTTTAAAGGAGAACATTGGAAATAGAGCTGTGGGCAATGTAGATTCTTCAATGAGCACATTTTGGGTTAGAATAAAAACTAGCCAACAAGGCCTGGGGGAGTCTGTCATGTGATAAAATGATGGTGATACAAATGGAGGGGGCAGGTAGTAAGGCTTTTTGGACCCTGCAACCTGCTTAAATGAGTAGGACAAGAGAGGAAGAAAGACAACTTTCTTGGTCGGTGTGGTGCCATTTCCAGAACTCTTTCTACTCAGTACAATCCAGGGCTTAATAGAGATGGAAATCGTGGGCTTGCAGAAATAATTCATCACAGGTGGATGTCAATTTGAAGACAGAAATGTGAAGCTGTAGCCAAAGCTGATACTCAGAATTCACTATTAAAAGCTCGTATACCCCCTATTAACATAATCCAGAGACGGAGAGCAGATAATTTTGAAGAAAAAAAACGTAAGCACCAGGGAAGTGGAACAAGGAATTCTAAGGCAAAGTGCTTTGCATTGAGTGTTATATAAGAGTGGCTTTCTTTGCCCAGCGAGAGACTCGCTGCAGTCCCAGCCCTGTAGGGCACAGAAGACAGCTTCCGTTCTCCTCAGTGGTGTCACATGTGGAGGAAGAGGACAGGGCTCAGGTCAGGAGGCTGCAGTTTCCCACTGATAGGGCAACACTAGCTGCTCCCTTGCACCCAGGAGGCACATGCAGTCAGTGCTTTCTCTGGCTCTTCCCTTTTTCTTGCCTTTTTTAAAGTGTGTAACCTGCTCCTGGCCTCATCCTCCTCAGTTCAACAGCTCAGCACAGCTGCTATCAATTCTACTTGGCACAGGAGATACACCTATTTGTCATCTCTGTTCTGGAAGGTACATATTGGACATCTAAATGGGGAAGTCAGTGTGCATTCGGTAGTGCTGTGGTAGAAATAAGATTACTATCTTGTATGTTCATGTTTTGAGGAAAAGGGCAATATATATATGGAATTATATATATATATGGGATATACATATAATATGGGAGAGATACATATGGTATACACATGATATCTATGTATATATATCATCGTATACATATCATCGTATACATATATGTGTGTGTGTATATATATATATATATATATATATAAAACATGGCACAGAGTTTATCATTTCTTTCTATAATACCTTGTACTTGTACTTTTTTTCCATATCTTAATATTTTCTTTCTCATTGAGGTAACATTGGTTTACAACACTATATATGATTTTTTTTTTTTGAGACTAGGTCTTGCTATTTTTGCCCGTGGAACGAACTCAAGCAATCCCCGGCCTCAGCTTCCCAGATAGCTGGGATTACAGGCGCGCGCCGCCACACCCAGCTATTTTTTTGGAACTAGGTCTCGCTACGGGCCCCAGGCAGGACTGGAACCGTGATCCCTAGCCCCAGCCGCTTTATAGGCTGAAGCTTACAGGCACGAGCCACCGTGCCCGGCCCACACTATATATGATTTACGGAAATAGGCTCATAGCTGTTCAGATGTGTGTCACCATACCACCAAAGCACCCATGGACGTCTACCAGAGTCCATTTGATCTCCTTTCCTGTTTCCTCTATGTCCTGACCCTTTCCCTCAGGTAGCCTCAACTTTATATCCAGGTTCTATAGTTTGGTTTTGGTTTGGTGTCATCTGTCTCTGTGATGTCTCTCTTTATTCCACATATAAGTCAAACAGTCTGATGTAAAACTTTCTCCTGGTTTATTTTGCTTTAGCATAATCCCCTCCACTCCAATACAAGTTGTTGCAGATGGAAGGATTTTCATCTTTTTTGTAGCTGAGTAGTATTCCGCTATGTATCTACACTGCATTTTCCTATTGAACTCATCTGCTGTTGAGAACTTGAGTCATTTCCACAACTTGGCTGTCATAAACAGTGCTGCAGTGAACATGGGAGTGCCTGAATCCCTTTGAATTAGTGTTTTTACATTCTTTGGGTAGAGACCTACAAGTGGAATGGCTGGATAATATGGAGAAAGTGTTTTTAATATTTTGAGGAAACCCCACACTGTTTTCCATAGAGGCTGGGTCAGCCTACATTCCCATCAACAGTGTAGGAGGGTTCTTTTTCGTCTTGTCCTGGCCAACATTTGTTATGACTGATCTTTATGATCTGGGCCATTCTCACAGGTGTGTGGTAGCTCATCATGGCTTTGATTTTCATTATCCTGATGATAAGTGGTGATAAGCATTTCCCTGAACTTTCTTTAAACATGGATAGCAATCATCTTTATTCAAATACCTAGGGAAATGTTTCTCAAAGGGTGTTCCCTAATTGAGCAGGGTCTTTAATACCTGGGAATTTGACAGACCTACAAATTCTTAGAGAGGTACCCAAGCCTTCTTAGTCAGAAGTCCCAAGGGTGTTATAATGACCCGTGGTTTAATAAGCCCTCTCAGTGATTCCCATACATAGCCAAGCCTTAAAATAGATTCCTCGAGCGGACACAGATGAGTCTGTGTGTTCTGTTTCTCAGAACCTGTCTGTGGTTTGTCTTCGCTCATTATAGTTAGCTCTTCCACTCTTAAGTGAGCCAAGATATAGATGTACCATTCATATCTACAGGCTAATAATGCTCTTGATTTCCAACCCCCTTGATCATTTATATACCCCAGATGGAACAGAGGCATTTATTCCACAAGCTGACTCTGATTAATTGTTGATGATTAATAGAAGATTTATATTAAAAGACTCTAGGGAATACATGGAATATTTGTTGGTGAATGCCATGATCTGATAGGTCCACTGTGGATGCTTTTGGGTTAACATAACATATTCCTTTATCCCTCCAGGATGTTACATTATATCTGCCAATTTTCCATACTATTCATGTATAAATATATGTGCCTTCAACTCTTCACTTGAACTGTGGTATCTTCCTGTAATTCCAAGTCAAATTAATTTACATATAGAGGTCACTTAACTTAAAATACAGAAACATACAATGAAAATAAAGAGGGGGAGCTTATCAATCACCAGACTAATTTATCATAAATATTAAAATGTAGAAGAAAGTTCTACAGTAAAGAAATACATCAAGTTATTTCCTTGTGTGTGTTCAACCTGAAATCATTTTAGAATGTATCCAGCACTGTGGTAAAGCTTGACTAGTTCCTAGCTTTAAGTCAGCAAATTACCCTAAGGACATGTTTTACTTACCATCAATTCTACAGAAGCATTGCAAATGTGGAGAACTATCAAAGGCATTATTTAATAATTTATGACATCCATTCATCCAACAAATATTTGATGAGTCCTAAGTATTGTGTAAAGGCTTAGGAATCATAAATGGGTCATACATAGTTCATGTTCACACAGCTCTAGAAGAAACAAGGTGTTTGTGAGAGCTTGCTGTGCTGAGGTCTGTGGTGGTGGTCAGCCTGGAAAGGAGAGAAACAAGAGTGTCAGGAAGACACTCTTTGCAAGAGCAATCAAGGAGACAGAGGCAAGCAGAGACTCTTGCCAGTGAGAAATGGGAGAGGTGAGACACAGCATGATGTTACTACTTCTATATATGTGGCTAGAGAAGAAAGTGGGGGTAGGGAAGGAGGAGGACCGTAGCATAAAATGTGGGCTGTAGAGACAAGTTGGGACAAGAGTCAGTCAAGGCCAAGGGGGTAAGTTCATTTAAGGACTAACCAGCTCCAAGTTAATTTTAGTTTCTGCTTTGCCATGATTTCTCTGTGCTGCTGTTCAGAGCAACCCTGGAACAAGTTCTTTCCACATCAATTTCAGCCACTTGGAAACTAGTCTGGTAAATATAAGGTGAAAGAGTTGATGTTGTGGGACATTTTGAGCATTGAAGGTTGCTTACTGTGGACATGGTCATTACTTGTTGGCTGGGTATGGCTGCTGTTGACTTTCTCCTGGTGTGCGTGGGAGATTGGTTTGACTTCTTGAATTCTAACTGATGGAACTTGATAGTTTTGCATGGAAGTACAGAGGCCCTTTCAGAGTCATTCATTCTTCAACTTAGAAGAGCTGTCAATGTCCAAACCTCATCTTCTTCAAATACCCCATCTATGATGCCCCTCTGAGTCAGTTGGGGCTTGCATTCAGTTGCCAGAAAAATGACAGACAAATGAAAAGCATTCAATGAAATGAATTGGATGTTATTTTTCTTGGGCTAGAGTCTTCAGTAAGCTGGGACTTGGACAACAGCTCTGTGATGTCATCAACGTCTGACTGCTGTTTTCCTTGATGACTGTCTTTCACTCCCCACATCACTTAATGATCTCACGATGCTCACTGTAGCTCTAGCCCTGTCAGGAAGGAAGGAGGAGGGAAGAGAGTGAAAAAGGGCAAAATCTGTGCCAGCAGCTTCGAGCACCTTCTGTGAATGTGTTCACAAGCCACCCGATGACTTTTACTTGTGTGCCATTGGTGTTTGCCAATCAGCACTATAATTCTGACCCATTTCCCTCTATCTAGCAACAGTTCTCTTTCTTATCTTCTATGTAGCGCTGGGGTTTGTGTACATGGGTGCACAAATCTCTGTGTATGTCTGTGTGGCACTGTTGAGAACACATGTGTGAGCAAGACATGACTGCCTGAGACATGATTTTGGTGCATGATATTTGTGTTTTACATTCTTCATTCATGAAAGAGCTCAAGGGCGTCCTAACCCCTCCCCTGCCTGTGGAAAATGATCCAGGAAGAAAGCACAGTAGGTTGTCCCATTTATCAGCAAATGAAATTTAAAAGAAAAGAAAAAAATGAACAAAGAAGCCCATGTCTTTCATAATTAGGGCTTAAGCTTACATCTGTGTCCTGGAAATTAAGACTTTAAAAACAATTCCTTAAGGGCTAATTAGAGGAAAGTTGCTTTGTGTGTTTTGGTGAGAGTTTCTTTGCAATAAGATATTTAGGAAGATAGAAGGATGACTTCATAGGACTGTTCTAAGTTAAGAAGGAAAAAAACTTTTATGATTAGCATATTAAATACTTGATCAAAATGTAAATTTCTAGTTTAACCCATTCCCTGCATGCTGTGTTGCTTTTTTTTTTTTAAACTAAGTTGGAGATACATGAAGATAAGATGACATAGTTTTACTTTGAATGTAAAGACTCATTCAGAATAAATACAGTTTGGGCTGTCTTTGGAAGGGGTTTGAGGTTCTCTGCAAACACCTAGCTCCTTGGGCATTCCTGAGTAATGGTGTGTGTGTGTGAGTGGTGATCCTTTCCAAAATGTAGCAGGCTGATGGGAAGTTTCTTTATGAATGAGAGAAAATGTATCCTGGGGAGTGATCACAGTGTTGGCCATTCCCTGCCCTTTTTATTCACAGCGCCTTTTCTCTAGCCCATCCCTCTCTTGCGTCCTGTCCATCTTCCCTCAGTCTTCCCAACATGGTGAGTTCTGAACCTTATTGCGCATATGTTATTTTTTCAGGCCCTACTCACTGGTCCACATTCCTTCAACAGTTTCTCAAGAATTCGATGGGATAGGGAGACATTTACTTGCTGTAAGCATTATTGGGTAAGGCCCGGCCCTGGGTTCCCCAGTTAAAAACTATGTGAGAATGCGTTTGTTTTAGATGCTATGAAACACTGCATATGTTCAAGGAATTGCTATGAGCGTATAAAGTTCCAGTTATGATGTGTGTAGATAAAGCAGATGTCTGAGTCACGTGCATACACATGAACACACAGATGCACACACAGACAGACATATATATTCATGCACAAACCTTTGATACACAGTGAATATATTTCTGAAGTCCTAGAGTTGTGGTTGCTAGGTTAACTAGTTCATGCATGTTTCGCGTTGATGGATAATGCTAAATTGCTCACCTGGAAAGGATGCAGAAATATACTCTTACTGACCATACTTGAGCTTCCTTATCCCCCCAGTTTTCATGACTTGTGCTAATTAGTAAACACACATTGCCAACTTCTAGGATGAGAAATGACATCTCACTGTAACTACACTTTTGCTGAGGTTGAACATCTTTGTTTACTGACACATTGTAGCTCTTCTGTAAATGAACTGTTCATTTTTTTCATGCATTTTTGTTGTTGGGTCATTTGTTTTGTTTTTTTCTTTATTACCATTGAGAGGGATTTTTGAACACAGAAACGTGATGGTAGAAAGAACATTCCAGGCTTCAGAACTGCTGGAGTACTGGCCAAGTGGCAAGCGGGCCTGTGTATCTGGCATGCAGCAGAAGCGAAGGCCCTGGGAAAGGGCTCTAGGGAAATTGTATGTCTCGGCAAACTGAACTAGTCAGCACTATGTATGATTATGCGAGGATTATTTTAATGCCAAGGTGATAATCTGTGCCCTAGCAATGCTGTAGATTCATATTCTTAATGTAAGGCAGTTTGCTAATTATGTAGAAATTTTAGGTACCTTATCCAAGTGGGTAAAACTGTGAGTTATTTATGGAAATATGCAGACCATTTCATTTACAAAACTTTTTTTGCTGCCATAAATCTTAATTTCTAGATGGAAAAAATAATTATAACAAAGCTAAACAGTAAAAAATTTTTTTACTAATATTTTCAATTGGGCAGCTACTATCTTTAGTTATTCAAATCAAAGCAAATGTCACAATTTGTTCTGTTTTATTTAGGAAAGTCTTCCCTTTAGAAATGTTTTAAATTCGGGCTAATGTTAATTCTTCATGTGTGCTCAGAAAAGGAACAAAATCTGTAAGAGAGCTGCGTTCCCCAGCCCCTAACTCCAAATGAATGCTAGAAATGGAAGTAAAAATAAATGAACAAAACCTTTTTTGATAAATGAATGAACTGAAAGGCTGTCCTTCATAAACTATTTCAGTTTAACCAAGTCATGGCACTAAAGAAAACAGTGTGGTTCTTTTCATATCTAAATGTTACAAAATTAAATTGCTTTTTGTTTTCTATGAGACACTTGAAAAGCAGAAGAAAGTGATTTGTTATTCAGTGACATTATCCAAAGTGAAGCAAAATTGGGTCAAAGCTAGTCTATTAGGAAGTGAACCCAAAAAATGGTCTGGAGAATGTTGAGATACTCCTCCCCCCATCCCATAAGTCCAGCATCCTGAAGGCTACATAGACAAATGAAGAAACAAGCACAGGAAAAGACTAAATCGCTTCTCCAGGGTCAAAAGCCCTTTGGGAGAACCTGGGTGTATATAACGATGTAAAAGATAGATGTGTACGCAATCAATAAAAAAGAAAAAAATAAGTAACTCTTCAGCAAAAAAAAAAAGTCTTCAGGGGAAAAAAAAGCCAATGGGATCAAATGTCTTGGAGGCTGTGAGAGGTGAGATTTTTGATGTCATCAGCTGGAAAATAAAATATAGAGAGAAAGTGGCTCTTCACACACCAAACAAGATCTGGCCATTATTTCTAGAAGAGCATTTTCCCAGTACAAGTTGAGGACTGAAATGGGCCTACTCTATAATTCTGAAATGCTATAAGTTTCAAAGATGTCAGTCTCTGTAATGCCTTCCAAAAGAAAATTGAGTAAGGCGACAAGGATGTATCTATTTGGATTGCTTTCTGTTATCTGCCACCCTAATGTCCAAGCAGTGTGTTTTAATTTCCCCTATGCTTCCTTATTTGATCTTGATTTGACCAATTGGAATCAATATTCCCACCCACAGTTCAACTGTGAGCCACCTCAACCACGGGAAAATAAAACAGAAAACCTATTTATAGGACACAGGAACCAAAACAAAGAAAATGCAAATGGTACCAACTCTCCATCTCTCTGATTCCAACCTGAATCCGCAAATGAATGTCTTCTCACAACATTCAGGGACCGTGTATCCGGGGACAGCCATGTCTCCTAGGGCAGCATTTCACTTCTGGGCAACCAGCTGTGGTTTGTTTGCTTGTTGTTTCACAGTGGAATTCAAGGCAGTATCTCACTGAGACTCAAAGCATCATCTGCAGAAGCAAAACATGTACTCCAGCATCTTGCTCTGCGGATGGAGGCTTGGTCCTCTGCCAGTGGCTGTTGTTCCACCCCACGAGGTATGGTGATCTCACAGAACCTTTTCTCAAAAGTTCAGTAGCAGCAGAAATGGGGAGCTTATGTTCCACCATCTAATTAGTTTACCTGGGAAAACAAGGCACGGCAAGATCAGATGTCAAACTTTTATTTGGCAAGTGAGTGCTTACCCAAACAGAAGGATAGCCAATCCTTTTTCAATAAAATATGTTCACTCTCCAACCTCTGAACATCGGACAGTCTGTATTTCTATTTTTAAAAGAAAGGGAAAGTAGCAATATTCTGAAAAAGAAAATCCTTAGTTCACACAGATGCTTTCTTGTTCTCATCAAGACTATGGACAGAATTTTAAGACCTATCCTATTCCTTCACTTTCCATCACTGCTAGATCATCAAATCTGAAATGATACAAACCAGCTTGACGAGATTGCAGATACAGGTTTATGAGAGAGGTAGCACCTCCAAGTAGCATTCTGTGTAATGGCTAGAAATGTAGCTTTACATGGAGCAGGATTTGGGGGAAAGTATGAAAGGTGATGAATGACTGGGGTTGTTCAAGGATGCAATCCTTGCATAAAATGCCTCCTTATTTGATCTTGATTTGACCAGTTGGAATCTATATCGTCATTCTCTCTCCCTTCAAAATTGAAGCTCATTATAATGAGCTCTGCACTCCTTCATATGTTTTATCACCCTGGTTTCTGAGAAGAGCTCTGGGCATGTAATGGACGCCTAGTAAATATGTCCTAGACTAAACTCTAGGACTTAGGCAGGGCTCAGCTGCGCATCTCTCTGTACCCAGCACGGGCCTGATGGCTGATATTTATAGGCAGGGCTTCAACCAATGACTACGGTGGTGAGCAAGGGCATGGATGATTCAGCAACCTCCAGCAGCAAATACATATCCAAATGTTGCACAAACTTAGATTGTTGCCTCCCTTTCTGCTCAGGCACATTTGAGGAAGCAACCTTTAAGTGGGTGTCTCAATATGGCTTCATAGAGTTAAGAAAATAGTCAGCTCATTACAGAATCAAGTCAAGGAAACATTTATCCACAAATGACTGTGTACAGATGGCAAGACCTGCAGCTCATCCTGAGCTGTACATTTGTCATGTCCCCCGCTGTGGGGAGTTCAGACAGGAAATGCCCAGAAGGTCAGAAGCACACCTGAGAACAGGCTTTCACCCTTCACAGCTGTAAGGTTGAATGATTGAGATGAGCAGCCTCGAATGAGTGCAGAGGCAACTTTCCTGATCTTTCTTCCAGCGGCTGGAGGAAAAGGATGGGCTGATGTCTTGAATGTGTAATTCCCCTACTCCTGCATGCCTTGCCCCTGAAAACCCATCTTATTGGCAGATAGTTTAGGTTTTATCATGGACTAGTGTCAGCTAGCAACTATGGATGAAAAGCTGTGTTCAACGTAAGGATGACCACCAAAGCTCAAACCTAAAGACCAAATTCCCATGATCCCTCTCAGTCTGTCTGAGTCCCACCTTGCAGTACTGGTGGAAAAGACACCAGAGCACAATCTCTTGGTGGGACACTTTCCGCTTGTTAAGGCACTCATATTGGCTGACCTTTCCAGCCAGGCCATTCGTGTGCTCGAATCATTAGACAACTTATTCTGCAAATATCAAGCTTCTCTTGTTCTTTTTTTCTTACCCTGCTTGTAAGCCCAGCTAATCCAAACGTGTGTCCCCTGTGTTCCAGGAAATTTCAACAAAAGGAAGGGCTTGTGGTAAAACTTAGTGCATAATTTGTCAGAGCACAGAGAAGGCAAGGATTCACAGGTCTGCAGAAGAAATGACATCTTCGCAGCATCCCTGAAGATGGTAGGCCAGTCAAGAGGAAAGGGTCCAGGGAGTGATTGTGTCAAAGTATGCATGCAAGGGCCTGTTTGCTAGAGAGCTGGGTGTTTAGTTGGATTAAGTGAATGAATTGCGTGGTGAGTGGGTAAAGGGAAACTTTGATACATGAGATTGAGTTCATAAGATCTCTATTTTTTGCTAATTTTCTTTTTCATTAAACATTATTGCTGTGTTCATCATTTACATAATTATATACTGTGGAGAGTTCAGTGTTACCCCCTCATAGGCCTACCCCCCCATCTGCCTACACCCCCCCATCAGAGCTCACTGCTTATGACCTGTCCCTTTCTTTTCCTTCTATCTTCCTCCTCCCCACATCCCCTCTGGGAAGCAGCATATTTTTCACAGAATCTAAGAATCATTTCTGTTGTGCTCTGCTAGTTTTTTTTTTTCTCCTTTGGTTATTTATATTCCACAAATGAGTGAAACCATCTGGTGACTATCTTTCATTTTTGGGCTTATGTCACTGAGCATAATCACCTCAAGATCCATCCATGTTGTCCCGAAAAGGGTGCTTTTATCTTTTCTAATAGCTGAGTAATATTCCATTGAGTATATAGGCCAGAATTTCTTTATCATCTGCTAATGGGCATTTAAATCATTTCCAGACTTGGTTGCTGCTAGGAACACAGGACTACATCAATCTTTTCATAGTTCATACTGTTTTCATATTCTTTGGCAAATAACTGGAAGAGGTGTTGCTGGATCATATGGTATTTCCATTTTTCTTTTTCTTTTTTTTTGGGGGGGGGGGGAGTCTCCCAGCCATTTTCCATAGAGGCTGCATTGTGTATTTTACTTTTTAAGCTATTGAATTTTCATGATAGCTGAAGGATCCATCACAACTACATAACAAGAGGTGATGGTAGCTTGAGAACAAGAACAGTAATGGAGGGAAGGTAATGAGGTGGTGAAATCTACAGTACATGTCTCATGTGGAATCAACATTCTTTCGAATAGAAGTGGCAGACTAGGTTTGCTAGAGAAGGGGAGCTCCAAACTCGCTATATAAACATGGCTGGACAGATAACTTTTTTAATTTGGCAAGTAAAGAGCAACAGAACAAACCAGCTAACCTGGATAGAGTTACCCCTTTTTGCAGGGATCTAGCTTACTGAATACTGAAGTGGTTAAGTATTGAACAGGTTATCTCAAAATCCTGTCCAACTCTAAAGTAGTATGGACAATAATAGAATTTCATTCCAAAGTACTTCCTGCAACACAGGCATTTTCTGTTTCTTCCAACATTTTTACCAAAGCTGCAGATAGATTTCTGCTACTGTCAACTATAAAAGCATTGTTGGGAAAGAAGTAAGGGGAGGTGGATATTCTCGTTATCGGAAAACCTATTCCATGAGAACAATTAGATAGTCACTGAGTGACAGATCTTAGAATTTTTAGCACAATTTGTGCATATATACTCTTGGGTTTGCTCTGCCATAATTAAGAGATGCTAATCAGTTTGCCAAAGTCATAGAAATGAGTGAGAAGAAGCAGTATTTCTTTTCAGTTTGACTCGTAGGTAGAGATGTTTTAAGATAGAGATGTATTTAAGGTAGAGATGTATTAAGGCCTGGCCTTTGGGGTGAATCCAAAAGCCTATTCATGAAATCTGGCGACCAAGAGTATACTCCGCCTTGAACTGGGATTGCGTTTCCAAGCCTACTTTCCTTTTGTTTCCTCCAAGCTCACTAAAGTGGGTTTCACTAAAGACTGGGAGCAGAAACTTCATCTTGAAGAAAATTGGTTTTTGCTGGAAGAAAAATGTTTCCAAAAGTAGTAAAAATCCCCAGTAGAATTTTGATTTTACCTCAGCTAAGGCTTAATGTATGGTCAGTTCTCAGAATGTTTCCATCTGTGTCTCTCTGTAGATGAAGTTCTTAGAGATCACAGAGATCACTCTTTGGCCCCAGATTTGCATAGTAAAGACTCCCATGCCCTGGATGTTGCATTTTCCCTGATCAGGGTTCCAGGATTTCAGCTGCAGCTGACCTTGCGTACCTCCTCATTGCCCTATTCCTATTTTAATGCCAATTTTATAAACCCTTCCCTTATTCTAACCTCCTAATAGCTTCTCCTTCCATGATCCTGTAGAGCATTAGGTTTGCAGTTTTTAGATATCTAAACATGGCCTGCAGTTAGTTGTTTACAAAGCTATAGATGATACAGATAAATATATAAATACAGACAGAAACATAGACACAGCTAAAATTATAGCTATTGGTAGCTCACATTCAATTCGAGCTCTTTCAGCTGTGTAATTCCTCTCTGGGTCAGGGTGCTCTAGAAACATCAGATTAAGGAAGATCCCAGGATCTGGTAAGGTCTAAACCCACAGCAACACCTAAGCCTTTGGAAATGTATGAGCTCTAAGTAGGAGAATTTAAAAATCATCACTTCATCTTCTTAATCTTCGTCATTTTATTTGCAATATTGTAGCTATTGCAAAAATATCTCTTCCAGCAAACTATGACCTTATTAAAGTAGAGCTGTGTGAGGTTGAAAAGCTTCATGAAAACCTATGGACACTGGAACCTCTTATACCTGGATTCAAAGTCTACACTGTTGTCTGCTGTGTGGCCTTGTGTGTTAGATGTGTAGAACCCCATCTTGCCCATTCTCCAAGCCCCCATCATCCTCTCTGGCCATGGGACTGACTGGTAGGGTGGTATAAACAGCAACTTTGGAGTTGAGTTCAGTCAATGAAGCCCCCTCAAGGCGGAGACTCAAAGGTGGAGAGAGAGAGTATTTCTTCTTGTGGTAAATTTCCTTATTTGGTGGCTGGCTGTATCCCTGCACAGACTCCCTGTCCCATTCAAGAAGTGAATCTTTACCCAGTTCTTCCTAGCTTCCAGAGCTTTTCAGACCAAGGGCGGTGACAATGTTGAGGTTCCTGCAGTATCCCTCAAGGTTCCTCTCTCTCCTGCCCATACCTCTATAGTGAATTCCTTTGTAAATATCAACCTTCCCCTACAAAGCATCCCAATGTGGATGGGCCCCCTGTTTCTTATGGAGACCCTAACTCACGAATATTAGAAATGCCTTTAGGGATAGTAAAAATATTGTCCCTCTAAGTTCTAAGGAATATTAAAGGAAAGGTGTGTCAATAACCCGCCTACCACCAATCCTGCTGTATTACAGGCATTCAGTAGATGGTAATAAAGATTTTTATCATTGTCACATTTATACTCCAGGCACAAGCACAGAATCTGGTTAAAAGAATAAATGAAATCGCAGAATACAAGGCCAGTGTAGACCTCTGTCATTTGTAATTGATCCACTGTCATTCTGCTTTCTTTAATTTCCCTGCACACTTCTTCACAGCTTTCTCTCACACTAAGGAAAGAGCTATGTCCTTTGGCTGTGCCTCCAGGACCTCACCTATATTTTATACTCACTCAGATTAGAAGCTGTGCTTTGAACTCCTGATTTTTCCGATATCCACTTCTTCTAAAGGACCGCTGCCCTCCCTATGGGAATCATCTTTTATGGACATGAGCAATAGACTATCCTTGCTGGCAAATAATCTCACACATTTCTAATACGGTGCTAACTGTCATGAAAAGGGTGTGGCAAGTTGAAATATGGTTTTGATGCCAAAGTACTAGTAGCAGTGAGTTACTGGATGGAATGAGCACACTGGTGGCAAAGATGGTCCCATTCGTCCTTTCATTCCAGCCAAACACAGTTTCCCTGCGCTGCCATGCATTTGTTCTCCTGTCTGACTCAGTCACTTGTACAGCCAGGTTGCTTTGACGTCATCGTCCCTTAATTTCAAGCAAGGCCAGTTACCTCGATGTTGGCCCCAATAGGGCATGGATGTCAGGTCATCGTCAGAGCTGTCTCACTTAGAACTGTGATATGTGGGAACCCTACTGCCAGAGAGGAGGTTCAACGCTTCCTAATCATTTTAGAAATGTAGTGAACAGGAGGCCAAGTTCTTTCCTTGACTTTGGAAGAATAGAGTGTACATAAAAGGGATGTTTTTAACCTTCACAATCTCATTAAAGACTGAATGACAAGCCGGCAGCAAGAATACACTATTTTCTCTTACTGTGCATGTGCTTTGATTTGGTTCCTTGAAGAATTCAGATGTAGCTCGTTTCCAAATTAAATGTAGTTGATATGTTTGAATCCCTGCCACGAGGATGATTCTGGGCTTCCTAAATGTATGAATCCCTCCTGCTTTCCTCCAGAGGCAGAGGATAATAAGATGGTAGATTGAAATACACATCTAATTTCACTTCCTCTGAAAACTCCACCAAAATCCACAAGGACAGACAGAACAGGAGCAAATCGAAACAGTAACCGCATTCTGGAAGTTGGAAAGCAAATGAACCAGTGATAATTAACTTAGCAGAACTGAGAACGCAGTCTGAA
Organism: Uropsilus gracilis; assembly: GCA_004024945.1. Lineage (NCBI taxonomy): Eukaryota > Metazoa > Chordata > Mammalia > Eulipotyphla > Talpidae > Uropsilus > Uropsilus gracilis. The sequence continues at coordinate 153,495 of PVHY01000264.1, forward strand.
ACAGGTCTTAAGAAAAGTGGAGACCCAAGCAGACATACATTACAGGAACCCCCAAAATTCAAGAAATGTCTGTTCCGGTGTCTTACAGAATCAGGCATGAGAGAGGCTAAAATGGGGAATAGAATAAAAAGTGTTGAAAAACAATCCGTTTTCTAAATCTCCTGTGCTGCCTCTAACCCTAGGGAAATGCCTTTCTCTACTTCAGCAAATACCTGGGGGTTTATTCTCTAGAAACTCCAGGCACAGTCAAGAGCATGTGTTTTAGCAAACAGATACATGTGATCGCAGACCAGGGGCAGGTTGAATGCTGAATTTCTGGCTTCCTTTCCTCAATTTGCACTGATTATTGCTCCTGGATTTCTGGAAGCTGGCCAGATCTTTACCATCCAGACAGGAGATTAGAAAACTCTTCTAATGAAAATTGATCACACAAAAAGGAATGATATAAAGACTTTTCTTATTTATAAACCACCATCCAGATTTTTCCAGTAAGACTCAAGGTCAACCAAGCAGACCACACACCGCAAGTTCCAATCATTTTGTTCCCCACACTTAATCACGAGCACACAACCAGAGCTTACCAATCTCTAAGCAAGTGAAATGAAGAGTAATTCCGACTTTATCAAAGTAAAGAAGGAAGATGCTGGAAGAAACAGAGATATCACTGGGGAAAGAAACCTTCAGCAACATTCTAGCAATACTATAATCGCAGATAAGATGGGATTCAACTTCAGTGCATTTTCCTGCGTGAGTACACTGAGGTAATACACCCCTGAAGAGTTATTCATCTTATTGTAAACTGATATTACCCCGATAAGAAAAAGAATGCAATATTGTAGAAAGCACTATACATCCATAGGTCTACTGCAGTGTTTTTCACAAGTATAGTATTTTCTTGTTAGTATCTTTTTTTTCATGTCAAAAACATAGGTTGGGAAATGACATTTCAACAGCCATCCAAATGCAAACTCAGAACCATCCATCTGATCATCCTTTCTTTCCTGCTACAACCTCAGAATTCAGTTAAACACACATTCCAGCCAGTCCCTACAAATCAATAAGCAGTGACAAAAACCAAATCATGGCCTACGGGCCAAATTTGGTCTGGCTGCCTGATTAGGAGAAAAAAATGAGTCACACACATTCACGTTTCTATTTTCTATGGCTAATTTCATGCTACAAGGGTAGAGTGTAGTGGTTGTGATGGAAACCATATGGTGCCAAAATCAAAATTATTTACTCTCTAGCTCCTTAGAGAAAAAAATATTGCCCACCCTTGTTTGTGCTAGACTCTTAAGCTCCTTAAGAATCTAGTTCTAGTTTATCTGTGTATTTCTGCAGGTCATAGTATATAATTGATAGCAATATATTTGGAGACAATAAGTTGAAAATAATAAGAAAACATTCCCAATCAAGGCATCACTGCTGAAAACTAAGTTATACTGTGCTTTATAATAGCGGGCTCATTCAAATAGCACTACTTTTCCTTCAGGTATTATTTTGAATTCTCAAAGTAAGTAAAGTAGAAAAATAATCCGCTTACACTGTTGGTGGGAATGTAGGCTGGTCCAGCCCCTATGGAAAGCGGTATGGAGGTTGCTGAAAATATTAAAAATACACCTACCATATGATCTGGCCATTGTACTCCTAGGTATCTATCTGAAGAAAGCAAAAACACTAATTTGAAGGGCTGCATGCATTGTTATGTTCATTGCAGCACAATTTCCAACAACCAAGTTATGGAAACAACCTAAGTGCTCACTGACAGATGAGTGGGTTTTTTTGTTTCTCTAACATTCTGGAAAGCAGCATGGTGTCTGTATGTTTATATGGGGCATACAATTAGGAATCAGGACTACAGAATTATAATTAAAACTTGAGAGAGGAAACAATGCTTTCTTAAAAATGGAAGCAGATTTACTGTAGAACACAAGACACACAGTATACATGATCTAAAAAAAGGAAATTATTCTACATTTTCAGTGTTCTCATAGGGTCACTACTTACTAAGCATTAAATAAGTGTCATATATAATGACTATCATGTAACCTGTGAGGCAATGGACTTTGGTAGCAAACAGGTCATTCCATTCCATTGCACACTCTGTGGTAATTAATGCGCTTTATGACTTCTACATGTAAAATTTGTTTCCTTTTAAAATTCTGCTGAAACTACCTTCAGCAATGTGTTAGGTGGGGCCTAACACGTTTGGAGGTGCTTGTAATGCCCTTGTGCGAAGGATAAAAGAAGGACATATATTCTTTCTGTCTCTGGCTTCCTTTATCCACCAAAGAAGACCATATGGGGACATAAGCCAACAGGACCCTCACCAAGAACCTAGCCATGCTGGCATTCTGCTCGGGTAGTTCTATTCTTCAGATCTGTGAGAAAGAAATACCCGGTTGATGCTATTCTGTGACGGGGGCCCAAATGGGCTAAGACTCTTACGTATATCTGATGTAGAAATTGTATTCCTGAGTCTAAATCCCAGAAAACCAGATGCAGAAGTTCATAAGTGTATAGGAATGAGGACAGTCATTCCAGCATTGTTTGTGACAGTGGAGAAGAGTGTTAACATAGGTATCCCCAAAAGGGGGAAGGGAATTGGACAAGCAAAACTTGATGCATTCTTCCTAGTAGGATATGGTGCAGGACTAGAAGCAATGAACTAGAGACATATAGTTGTGAAAACTGAATATAAAAGCAAAATATTGGGTGCATAAGGTAAGAAATGCAACAGATTTACACATTCAAATAGGTGCATTCTCACAAGGTTGTGTATTTCACAAGAATACAAACATCCACAAAGATGTCATTCAAACCTATCAGAGGAAATGCCTAATGTTGGGAGTGTGTAATGAAGAACCTTATAGAACTCAATGATGATAATGTTACCAGAGTCCAACTGAAATCGGAAAGGATTTGGAAAAGGAAGGAGGGAGGGCAAAAAGCCCTCCAATGACAAGCAGCCCCAGGTCCGTTTCACCTGTGCCTAGCAGTTGCCACTCGAATTGCCATTTAACAACAAGGTTTTATTAACAAGGGATATCAACAGGGAGAAGAAAACATTCTTAAAGCCACACGTGGCAGTTATCTTACCCCAGTCACCATTCTCAGACCCAAAGGTCCCCAAGACACCAGACCAATGATGGTTCCTTTGCCTCTCTGAACCTCAGAGGAAGGCACTTTCGCAAAGTCCAGTCCTTTTGCCAGCGTCTTCTCTTTTCTTCTTTTCTCTCCAGTGCTCCACGCTGCTTGACTATTTCAAGGTGCTTCAAGCCTCTTCCACAATTGCTGATGCACAAATCAGCTTTCCAAATTGCTGGCCATTTCTAGGGACCAGCTTTCCATTGCTACAATGCCATGCTCTCCACACTGGCCACACTTCTGCCAGATACCATGGCTCCTTGTCCCCTCCAGCTCACACTTCCAGGGGGCCTCTGCCCAGCCTGGTCACTCAGGCTACTCTTTACCCACCTGCCATTCTCTTCTCTCCTCTCCCAAAGGTTCTCTCTCTCTCCAAAAGTTCTCTTTCCTCCCTCAATGGTCTCTGTCTCCTCCTAGTCTCTGCTCTTTGCCTTTTTCTCCCCTGCTTCTCAACCAACTCCCTTTTTCCAACCCCTTTCTCTTCTTTCTTTTTTTTCTCTTTTTCAATTGCCACTTCTGGCAGCTTTTAACTGCTACACCAAATGGGGCGGAGCAAACTGCCACCAGCCAATGGGGGAGGAGCACCTTAGGGGGCGGGGTTAACTGCCACCAGCCAATGGGGGAAGAGCTTCCTTAAGGGGGCGGGGCTAACTGCCAGCAGCCAATGGGGGAAGAGCTTCCTCAAGGGGGCGGGGCTAACTGCCACCAGCCAATGGGGGAGGCGCTCCCTTAAGGGGGAGGGGCTAACTGCCACCACCCAATGGGAGAGGAGTACCTTGTTAAATGCCGCAACCTGGGGTGGAGGGGTTAGGGGCACCCAGTTTCACAGTGACAGAATAACAGTAAAGATAAAAGCAACCTACATGAGTGAACAGTTAATTCTAATCCTGCATGTAAACAGCACTGGCAAAAATTAAGTTTATCAGTTAACAACCTTTAGTACCAAATGCTGTAGGTAGGGAGATGTTTATTCCTGGGAGGAATTTTAGCTAAGATATTACAAAGAAGTGGGAGACACAGATAAACCACTCAGAGAGGGCAGTGTCTGAGGGGATGTCCTGTAGGAATCTTGGAGAAATGTACTGTTTCCACCGTGAACACCACCACCATGAAACATAGATACGAAGAGGAGTGGCAGTTTAGCTTGAGAGCATTCTTTTGGGGGTGCCAACAGCCTCTTTTCTCCAACCAAACCATCAGCCTCAATGTCGCCTCCTTGGTCTCCCTAGCAACCTCGCCCACCAAGAGAGACGTCATAGTATTACTTTGCGAGATATAGGCCACCCTCAGCTACCATTGGCTGAAAGAGATCCTTGCTGGCCAATCAGAGTTGATGGGCGTGGCCCCCCATTGTCCTAGGAGTGCATATATTGGACCTTCAGGCGCCCTGGGTAGACATTTTGAAGCTTCAACATGGCGAAGATAACCAAGAAAACAGCAGAGCCTGGTGTAGATACAGACCAACCTACCTCAAGTTCTACACAGAATAAGAAGACGAAGGCTTCCAGCCCACGGAAAGCCAAAGGTGGTAACAAGGTAAGATGGTCGTACACAAATTATTCCCCCTTTTTTTTAAATTCCTCTGTCCTTAGTTGTAACTCCCCCCACACTTTACCCTGACCCCTTCTCCTGAAACCGTCCACCCGATCAGTAAGTATACCATCTTCTTCCCCAAACCTACTTCCCTCTGTTGTCCTTCCAGGTAACGAAGACACCTATGAAGGCGAAGTCTACCATGCAAGGGAATCTGCGTAAAAAAGCCCCTGCAAAACCGGTCAGCCCCGTAAGTAAGGCAAAGAAAACAAGAAAACCAACGCTATTCGGTCACTATCATAAGCTGAATGAAAAGCTGAACAAAGAGGAACCGGAGGAGAACAAAGAAGAGGCGAAAACATCTACTGAAAGCGAATAGCTGCACGAACTTTGAATTAGAGAGACCAAAGACCTCAAAACTGTCGTCTGTGTATCCAGAGGTCTATGGCTAGGAAGTAACCAATTGTGTAGACATTGGTTTTTACAGGAACAGAATTCACTGATTGAAATAAAATCAACCTGTTCTGAAAATGTGCTTTTGTGTCTGTGTTCACTGATGGTGGGTGGGAGAAGGTGGATGGGGGAAGGAAGGGAAGAGGCAGGTATATGAGGAGAGAAGGACGTGTCATAAGTGTTGGGGGCCAGAATGGCAGAGAAACAGCCAGATGGGACGAGGACTAGGCCAGGGCGGAACACTGAAGGCAAACTTCCCTTTTAATACTCAAATGCAAGGGCAAATAGAAAAGGACTTGAGGTTCTGACCTGGGGAATGAGGAGAGGCATGACTTTGGGGTATAGCCCAGCAGTGGGGGAGGTGGCAGTACCATGTTGAGAAGTAAACAGGTCACTTTGGGAGCTCTGATATCACAATGGTGATAAGCACTGTCTGCCACTGAAGTCCCTTACTCTACTAGAAGTTACCAAAAGCAGTCTAAGGTCTAAAATAAAGGTGGCTGGAAGCCACAGACCCAACACTGGTTAGCCCCAGTTAAGAAATTTAGGGTGGAACAGTGAGCTATTTTCTAGTGATTCATAAAAATGGAGTCAAAGTCTGTATTCCTTTTTTTAGCTTGACTTCTTTCACATGGAAAACACATCATGTGTTGGTCACACCCTAAAAACACATCATGTGTTGGTCTGCTTTCTAAAAGATGAGTAGGTTAATATATGTTTTATTTATTTTTTTAATTTTTTTTAAAATTTATTTATATATATTTCACATCATTTCAGTCCCTGGGGGTCACCCACCACCTCCCCTTCCCACCCGCTCCAGCTGGTCCCCACTCTCCCCTTGTGCAGTTTCATTTGGTTGACCATATATTAGTGAAACCATTTGGTTTCTGTCCCTTTCTATCTGGCTCGTTTCTGCTAGAATGATTTCTTCTAGGTACATCCAGGTGTCTATAAATTCATCAAATTTGTCATTTTTAATTGATGAGTAATACTCCATTGTGTATATAGACCACATCTTTTTCATCCAGTCATCTGTCTTGGGGCATTTGGGTTGTTTCCATGTCCTTGCAATTATAAATAGTGCTGCAGTAAACATCCGAGCGCAGGTGTCCCTTTGTACCCACATTGAGGTCTCCTTTGGGTAGATTCCCAGAAGTGTGACTGCTGGGTCAAATGGTAATTCCATTTTCATTAGTTTGAGGGTTCTCTATACTGCTTTCCATAGTGGCTGGACGAGTTTACTAATATATAAGTTTTAATTGTGTGTGTGTGTGAGGTTCCAAATAGCACATTTTCTATGTTTACCCTTTACTAACCATTAAATTCTCCAAGGGAGTTCATGTTGGAAGTTTCTGATTATGCACCTGGACCTCAGTATCTAACACAGTTACCACTGTCCTTTTTGTTGGGTTGTAAACTAGCCCTGATTGCCTGTAAAATGAAGAGACTGGGAGACAGGCCACCCAAGGCTGGGTGGTGTTTTAATAAACAAGGGCACTGGAAGGCCACATGCCGAGTAGATCCCTGCCTTCACTTGCCAGAATCGAAACAAAATACAGAGAGGTTTTTAAGGGACTCCGTCATGGTGTCCACGTACCAGGTGATCTCAGTAACACATTAGTCTCAAGGATGTGTCCTTGGAGTGGCCTCCAGAACATTCCTGAGGATGTACTGCATTCCTGCACTCGAGGAAAATTCTAAATAACGACAGTACAAGAACTATAGAGAAGATGAGTGACAGGGTTTAAGGGCTGCCATTTTATGTGACCACGTGTTGGTCCCCTTTCTTACACCAGTGAAACAAAGTGCCAATGGTTATATGCTTGTGTGAGAAGTGCCAAATTCTACTTTATTTGGACAAAATTCTACTTTATTTTGTCCAAATTCATTCCAAGATGAATTACATCTTTGCAAGTGAAAGTTTTTCTTCTTTTAATTGCTCGTTGTTCATTTGAAAGCCATACCAGAAAGAAAAACTGTAGAACCTTTCAAGAAAATAAAAAATGTCATCGCTTGGGTGATTTCACTGAATTGTAACCTTTGCAGACTTTGGTTTTCTTCTATCACCCTTTTATTTTTGGACTAGAATATATATAAAATCTTCAGTAGAAAATGTACAGCATTGCTCTTTTAGCCATTGTAAGTCAAAGATTTTTCCAGAAAATGCATTCTACTGAGGAAGGAGCATTTAGACACGTTCCCCACACAGGCTTTGAATCTACACTCAGTTTTCTAGAGTTTTTCATTGATTGATTTTAGCTTATCCTTTGCTTTCTTTCTCTAGAGTCCAGTGTAAGTGAAATCATCTGATACTTGCTTTGTCCTTCTGACTTACTGTGTCTTCACATATATATTGCCTAGTTCCTTCCACGTTCTTGCAATGGACAGGAGTTCATCTTGTTTTTTTAAGCTGAGTAGAATTCCACTGAGTATATATAGACGGCAACTTCCTAATCCACTCCTCTGTCCTTGTTGACTTTAAAAACACGCTGCTTATTTCCCAAGCCTGGCTAGTGTAAACAGTGCTTCAGTCCACAGAGAGGGACCCGTAACCCTTTGACTTGGGGTTCCAGCCTTCCCTCCACACTGGTCGATGGTACCTGTTTCTACAACTCCACCAATACCTGTGTCTAATCTTTTTGATAATGGCCATTCTCGGAGGCATAATCACTAACTTTGACTTGCATTTCCCGAATGATAACTGATGATGAGCATTGCTTTCATGTGCCTGTTCGCCATCTCGATGTCTTCTTCAGAAAGTATTTCTTTAGCTCTTCTGCCCATTTTGACTGGGTTATTTTTCCACCTGTTAGCTTGTATGAGTACTTTCCCTTGAGCAATCACTGGGGGTGCTCCTGGAATGGAAAAGAGCTCATGGAAAAGAGCCATCAGCCAGTGCTGACTCCTCTGTGTCTCTTCCCTTCAGGGGTTTGTTTCTGTTCCGCTACCTGGATAGCTAACACAGAGTGTTTAACGATTGATTCAAGCTGTTGCTGGAGTCTTCTTACCCACCTGTATGTGAGCCTCACATTCTCTTATTGCTCCCTCGTAGGAGTGCTCTGTTTCTCCTTAGAGGAGGAAGGTTGTCTTGAAATCTCAGCATTCTGATAACGTGAAGACAAGTTGCAGTTTTGCAGTTTGTCTGAATTTTCTCATCTTTTAAGTGTGAGTGTAGTTATTCAATTGTCCATAGCCTAAGCAGAACTGGAAATTCAATGCCTGTATTTTTAATTGCTGTGTCACAGAACAACTATTATTATCTTTCTTTCCACAGATGTGTTCAGGTGAGGAGTTCAGAGAGAAAAGGTGAAGTTCCATAGGCAAATATTTAGCAAGTGACAAAGACAATTTTGAACCAAAATCTACCTGGCTCTTAAATCGTTTTAAAGAAAGTTGCTTCCCACGTGTTTGTATCACCTACATTTGCACATTTTTATTTTTGGCAGGAAATCATGCCTGGTAATCTTGGGAGTAGGCAAGGTTACAGGCCTGAAAGCACTTGTAATTGTGTGCTATTAGTGGAAATATCGGTGTAGCCTGCAAAATCCCCCTAGCGTCACACTTGGTTTGAAATTGCTACTTCGGATCCTCACGGATGCACTAGTGACTGAGACCTATTAGTGTTGTCATTACTGCTGCCTGGATCATCCCAGGAGGATGGCCCTTGTCACTAGTTGCTACAGTCAGGGATTTCTCTGCTGGAATGTGTTTAGTAAATAAACTTCTATTCAATCACGATGATTCTATTTACGCAGATGAGCCTGCCAATTATCACCAAAGGCAAAAGAGCAGTGTGGGCAGAGAACAGGAATGGTTAATGGACTGAGGAAGGCAACCTTGCTGAAAAACAACTGAAAGCTGGAAAACCCCTTGCCTCCTTCTGCCCTCAGCTTGTCTCCACTGGAGGGTCAAGAGCGGCATGAGAGGGAGAGAACCACCTGCTCTGTGTAAAGATGGCCTCCTTCTTTCAGCCAAACATCTTGAGCAAAACCTTGTGGCAAGCACTTTGCTGGGGCCTAGAAACAGCTACACTCTAGCCATAACTACAAACAGTGTCTTGACCAACAGAGAACAGAGACCGTCAAGACCCCGCTGACGTTCACTTCAGCCTCAGTGTTAGTTATTATTTTATTTTCCCCTACCCTATTAGAGTTCTTTAAAGCTCATCATGTCCAGCTACCAGAACTGTATTTCTGACCCTAAGTTTCGGTCTCAATTCTATCCTTTATCTCCCTTAACGTAGCTGAAACAGGCTGGCATTTTGAAAGTTAGTGTTATCCAGAATAAGGGGAATAAGGGAGGATATGGAGGATGTACTTAAGAATAAGTTAGGAAGCAGGGTCCAAGTTTCTATATGCAATCAGGGCACGTGCCTAAGAGTGATACCAGCCTCGCGGGTCCCTGATGTTGCTTTCTTCCCTCTCATCTTTCTGCCATCTCAGTCAGCACTCTTGGTCCCACTCCTTCAAAGACGAGGATAGAAACCGTTTTCCGTGTGTCAACTACCATGACTTAGACCTTTTTATTTGGTTTGATTTCCAGTGAAAGAATCCACTCTGTCTATGGCAAGTGACCAGACTGTGACCATGAATAGCAGTAGGTCATCATCTTTCGGAGTAAATTCATTTCCTCTCACATTTCTGATAGCATATCTTCTGCTTCCTCATTCTGACTTGCAAGGGCGCCAGTGCTTGGGCTAATTGTCATCTGTATTTTCATTCCAATAATTTGTTGCTAATGTTGCTAAATGAAATAATTTCTTCCTTTTTTGTTTGTATGTATAATTTTTAAATTGCATCCTTAGGTCATTTATTTTCATTTATTCATTTTTACTGATGAAATTCTTTGGATTATGGATTTCTCATATCTATAATTTGCTGCATTTAATAATAATTTATGTGTGTACTGTGTGCCACCTATATAAATATTTTGTTTATGTTATGTAATTCTGCTAGCTCAGCAAAAATCCCTCTTGGTACCATCTAGAAAAACATCTTCTACCCTTCTTGTCTTTACCATTATCATTTTACTACTTGCTTTATTTCAAGCTAACATTGAAGGAAAAATGAAAATAAGTGCACTTAAAATTAGTCCTTCAATTCATCCTCTTTTTTTTTTTTTTAATATCAGAGAGTGGACAGAACCAAAATATCAGTCAATGCTAAGTCAATAACACTTGGAAGAAAATGTTCTGTTTCCTGTTTCCCTAATCATTCTAGTAATTCCCCCAAATAAAATCTAACTTTGAAGACCTTGATGTCACCTTAATTTTGACTTTGTCTTCAGTCAAGTCAGAAATATCTCACAGTTGTTTTGTCTGCTCCCAAAGGCATTTTTTTCCCAAAAACCTGTGAGGAATATTTTATTTTATTTTATTTCTTAATATATTTTAATGGCACAGAGTACAGTTTCTGTTTTGGGGCTTTATGGGACATAGGAAAAATAAACAAAAAGCCATGAGGAGAAGTCAAAACAAGCTAACAACCAAATTAAAGTACACAACTCAGGTGGGGGGGTGGGAGAGGATGGGTCAGGGAGGGTGGGGGGGTGAACCCCAGGGATTAGAAAGATGTGAAATTTATATATAAAGTATTAAAAAATTAAAAACAATATTTTTATTAGTTATTTTATTTTACATCATTAGCTACCCTACCTTAGGTTCTCCTACCACCTTATCCCCCATGAACCATCATCTTAAACTTTTGTGCCCCTCCTATCCCTGATTTTTGTCCCTTCTCATCCTCTATACTTCAATTCTGCTGAAAGTTTATTTTAAATTTTTCTTGTCTGTTTGTTTTCCCTATATACCTCATATAAGTGAGACCATCCCGTATTTCTCTTTCTTTTTCTGGCTTATTTCTGCTAGCATGATTCCTTCTAGTTCCATCCATGTCACAAATGACATTTGTTTGTCTTTTTATTGATTAATAGTATTCCATTGTGTACATATACCACAACTTTCTGGCCCATTCATCTGTTTTGGGGCATTTGGGCTGTTTTCCTATCCTGGCTATGGTAAATAGTGCTGCAGTAAACATCCAAGTACCGGTGTCTTTTTGAATTAGTGCTTTTTTAACCTTTGGGTAGATCCCTACAAGTGGGATTGTTGAATAGAGTGGTAGTTCCATTTTCAGTAATTTAAGGGCCCTCCACACAGCTTTCCATAGTGACTAGACCAGTTTGCATTCCCACCAGTAGTGTAAAAGTGTCCCTTTCTCTCCACATCCACACCAGCACTTGTTGCCCATTTTTTTTTATATGGACCCTTTTAACTGGTATAAGATAGTATCTTATTATGGTTTTAATTTGCATTTCCCTGATTGCTAGTGATGTTGAACACTTTCTCATATGTCTATTGGCCATTTGAATTTTCTCTAGATGACTTGCTAAAAAACATGTGGTACATATACATGATGGAATACTATGCATCAATCAAGGAGGACAAACATGTCATTTGCAGCAACATGGATGGAACTAGAAAGACTCAAATTAGCAGAAATAAGTCAAAAAGAAAAAGAGAAATACAGGATGGTCTCACTTATATAATGGATATAGGGAAAAACAAACAAACGAACAAGAAAAAATAAAAACAACCAATGGGACTGAACAATGGAGCAAGAGAGGAGGAGGGGGAAGGAGGCGGGGGAGGTGAAGAGCACAAAAGATCAGGATGGTTAACAGGTGTTAGCAAAGTGGGAAAGCCGCGGGGTACACAATGATGCAATAATGTAATATAAATAAAAATGAACATATATATGCAAATTTTAAAAAACATATATTAAATTCTTAAAAAAAGAACAACCATCACAGAGATAGTTGACATTCTCTGTGGATATCTCTTCTATCCTATTCCCCATTATACATTCCCAGAAATAATAATTAGTACATTGGATCTGATATTTGCCATGCCAGTGGTATTTGAAACTTTTAAATCATACATCAGTAAATAATATATTATTTTGCATGATTATAATTTTGTAATTATGGCATTGTACTATGTATACCTATCTATGTAACTTGTATTCTCCCCACAAAATTTTTTTAATTATTAAAAAAAATTAAATTTTTTTTAAAAATTAGTTGACATGTATGTGTGACTTTATTTCTGGATTCCGTTGATCTGATTGTCTGTTTTTGTTCCAGTACCATGCTGTTTTAATTGTTATGGATTTGTAATATAGCTTGAGGTTTAGAACTGTAATACCTCCGTACTCTCTTTTTTTTTTTTCAAGCTCAAGTAGTTTATTAAGGAGGTAATCTTTTCTTTTTTAATTTTTAGTTATTTTTTATATAATTTTTACTTTTTTTATATTGATCAGGAGGGCTTTGGATACTCAGTGTCCCAAAGGCAATTTTGATTGTGGCCTAAGAACTTGCCCTCCCCAAGGAGATAGAGGCCATTTCAGTTTTGGACTTATCTTTCACAGCTCCACAATTTGAAATGATCAAAGTTTTCATGTTCATATTAAAGTATGGCGTTGAATCTCTACGGTTTTCTAATCGAATATTATTTAGAACATATATTGGGCATTCCCATAGTACTTTACCCCATAAATAACCTGTGAGCCAAAACTTTTCCTGTTTTCTGTATATATCTATTATTCACATTCCAACCAGCACTGAGAATAAGGAGCCACATTCTGTGTTAACCGTGACTTCTGGCATTTCTCCTGTACTTTGAGTTGTTGGAACCTGAAGTCTCTTGCAATAGTGCATGCAGATGAAGGAACCCACAGTGACCTGTATTGAGCACTGTGCCTTGATACAGCTATAACTCTTTGTATTTGTCTTTGTCTCTCTTCTTCATTTTAGTGTCGTGTGTGCACTGAGTTTCAATCTCAGGTGGATCCTAAATGAAGAGCAGTAACTCTGAAGGTTATTATTTGTGTAGTTGTTATATGGACTTTGAATTGGATAAAGGATTCAAAACTTTTTTTTTTTCTGGAAAGGGTCAAATAGTAAATATTTTCAGCCTTCTGTATCATATGGTCTCTATCAACATTACTCAAGTATAAGTCAAAAGTAGTCAGAGACAAAATGTAATGTGTTTGCCTAAAAGCGCTATTTATAAAATCAAGCAACAGTTCATATTGCACCTCTAGATTACAGATCCCTCAATTACAGAGTAGCATTGTGTCAATGATATATTCCTGGTTTTGTTGATTTTACTGTGGTTTGTTATTCTGGAGATATACTTCCTGAAGCATTTAGGGTAAAGATTCAGAAAAGGTGTGATTTAACTATTGAAAGGTTTGGAGGGAAGTATATAACTATTAAAAGGTTTTGGCAAGACAATATTTGTATATCTATGCTATATATACAGACAAATATATATATATTATATATAACTACTTTACATGTGACTCATAGATGAGATGTTTATGAAGAGAGAAGAAAGATGGGGGCGATGTATGATGTGATAAAATGTAGTTGAGCCTGGTTAAAAAATAAAGAACATTCCAGTATTATACTTACTGGTTTTTTGAAGTTTGAAATAGTATCAGAATACATTTTATCCCCTAATAATCTAAATTTAGGGAGTAAATATGTACACAAATGGATGTTTATTTTGTTGTTGATTTTCTAAACCTACATAGTTAATTCATTACTTTAAGATGCCGTTTTTTTCTTACAATAGCTATTCCTAAAGTAAATATTTTTGAACCCTTAAGTATATCTTAAGAATATCTTCTGCCAACATGCCCTCTGTCTGTGGCTATTTTTATAAGACAGAGAAATGTTCTTAAACTTAACACTGAGAGAGTATAGTAGAAAGAAATTTTGGTGAATGAGAAAATGTGAATTTTAGGCCTATCTGTGTTTGAAATATGACTGGGTAAGTGATGAGAAGTTTTGTTTTTGCTACTACTTTCTAAAGGACAGATTTGCCAAGTATGGCAGTAATTTTATTTCAAAAATTTAATTATACCATCTTACTCTTTGCTGGTCTACAGAGTTTCTGCTAAGAAATCTATTAGTTGGTGCTAAGGGGGCTATTTTATATGAAATTAGTAGCTTTTCTCTTTCAGAATTCTTTCTGCCTTTGACTCTTGCCACTTTTATTTTTTTTATATTTTTTATTTATATATAAATTTCACAACATTGTAATCCCTAGGGTTTACCCCCCTCCCCTCCATCCCCCCCTTTTCCTCCTGCTCAAAGTTGTGCTCTTCAGTTTGTTGCTTAGATTATTTTGACTTTCCCCCAAGTCTTTTGTTTTATTTTTTCACTGTATCCCATATGTTAGTGAAGTCATTTGGTTTCTGTCTTTGTCTTCTTGACTTGTTTCTGCTAATATGATTCCTTCTAAGTACATCCATGTTGTTATAAAGTCATCAAATTTGTCATTTTTAATTGATGAGTAATATTCAATAAATGGTGCTGGGAAAATTGGACTAAGACATGCAAAAAAATGGACCAAGAAATCTCCCTTACTCCATGTACAAAAATAAACTCAAAATGGATAAGAGACTTAGAGGTCAGACCTGAAACCATAGCATACATTGAGGAAAACTTGGGCAAAACTCTCCATGAACTACAATTCAGAAATCCCTTTCTGGAAACATCTACAGATGGCAAAAAATGAAGGAAGACATAAACAGATGGGACTACATCAAACTAAAAAGCTTCTGTACAGCAAAAGAGACAACAGAAAAAACTAAAAGATGCCCAACCGAATGGGAAAAAATCTTTGCCCTCCACAAGAGTGCCACTTTGATTGTAATGTGTCTCTGAGTAATCTCCTTTATGTTGATTTTGTGTTTATACCTCCCAAGGTTTGGGAATTAATGTCTACTCGACATTTCTCTAAATAAGGTTCCTGCCCCATTCTCTTTCCTCCCTCTGGGGCTTGCCATAATGCATATATTCATTCATTTGATGATTTTAGACTTCATATCCTTTCTTTAGTCTTTTTCATTGTTTTTACTTTCTGTTGTACTAACTGGCTAATTGCAAGCAACTTTTTTAAAAATCACTGATTCTCTTTCTGCATCGAGTCTGCTATTGAATTTCTCTAATTGTTCCGTATTGTCATTTTTCTGCTTCAGAGTTTCTCTTTGGTTCTTTCTTATGCTTTGTATTTCTTTACCAGTCTTCTCATTTTGTTCAAACATTCTTTTTCCAGGTTTCATGTGCTTGTTTCGCTTGTATCTCATTGAGACTCTTTAAGACAATGATTCTCAACTCTCGTCAGGCAATTTGTCAGGCAATTTGTGCATCTCCATTTCTCCTCGGGGTTGGTTACTGAAACTCTTGGTTCCTTTGGTGATGTCATGTATGCCAGATTCTTTGTGATCCCTGGGGTCTTGGATTGATGTTTATTTCAAGGAGGAAACACTTCTAGTCTCTACAGGCTTGTGTTAGCAGGCAAAGATCTTCTCCTGTTGAGTCACTAGGCTGATGGGATTACCTCTAGGATTGTAGTTCAGAAAGGTTGGCCCTAGATGATGTGGTTGCTGCTGGGTCCGTACTGGGGATTGTGGTTCGCAGGCATGTTACCAGGGACTTCAACAGATATGAATGTTGACTGATCGCCAGACGGATGGGATAGGCTGCAAGGCCTTCATCAGTAGTACTGGCAGTTGGAAAGGTGTCCTTTTCAGTGTCTTCAGTTGGGTTCAGAACTCTAAACCTTTTAAAAATGCATAAGTTTGGCTCTCACTGGGGATCTTCCCTCTTGGTCACCAGGGTATCAGTGAAAGGGATGAAATCTAGTCATCAGATTGATTCTTGTTCTGCCACTGAAACTGAAAACTATGGGTTTGCCTCCCAGAAAAACAGGTGATATGACTCTGGGTTCCTAGATGGGAAGGATGGTCCTGAACTGAGGCAGAGCATGATCAGGGATGAGTTACATGAACATTTCTGGATCCACTAACTGACCTTCTCCAGTCTTGAGTTTACTAGGGCTTGACCCCAAAGCTCTCACAAAGGACCCTTTTATTCAAGGTAAGTGCCAAATTATTGTTTGGGGAATCTGAGTCAGGGGACCTCGTATTCCACTCTCTAGCTAACATCATTGAAAATATTTTTGAGTGTATTTTCCCACTCAAAAATATATAAAGTTGTTTAAACTAGAATTAAACAGAATATATATATATACATACATATCTAATTGTGTGAATATATCTGTATACACACAATCAGAAGCTATTCTCATATTCCTTGGTAAATAGCATTTCTAGAACATCAGTACTCTGAAAAGCTATGCAGGAGGTTAAAACTATTGCTTAGAGGTCCTCTAACATATACCCTTATAGGTCAACTTTTAATTCTTTAATTAACAGAATATATCATACTGTAGCAATTCATTATCCTTGAATCAAATAAAAAATAAAGGATCAAGCCGAGGGCAATTGTCACTCATTGCCTCAATGATTTTTAGATTTACATAATTTCAGAGGGCTTATGTAAATCTTCATATTATTAAAAAGACATTATTATTTGAGATTTCCTGATGTATCTTTTCATTCTACATTTCCTAGACCCATCGACCCAGAAACAGTGACTGAGTCCTGACCTCTCATTATTCCTAGAACATTCTCAATTTCTCTGAGATGTCCCTAGTGACATAATGGCCTACACAAACCTTCTGTAAGGCAGAGAAGCAGGATAGATTTTTTTATCCAATTATCTCTCTCAATAAAATATGAGCCCAGGGACTGTGTGATAAAATACACCACATTGCAAAGCAGATAAATTTCTGTAGTTGACTAGAACCAAGCCTGATGTTTGGTATTTATGTAGTACATGGTTTATATGCTTTACCAAATTTCCCTTTGTACAGTGGATTCTAGAAAGCTTACAGCCAAAGTTGGGTTCCAACCATAATAATTCCCTGGTTGCCATTTTCAATTTCATTTTTGCTTCATTTTTTACTTTTTTATCAGTAACTATACTTTTCTCTATTTTTAAAACTCACTCCAGTGATACCTTTTATAAATCTGTCTGTAAGAAATCAGGTTATCAATTAATAAATTACCATGGCAAGTCACTTAACATTTCTGATTCCTAGTGCACTGTTGATAAAATGGAGAAAGTAATGGCTGCCTCCACTTAGTTCAGGAAGAATGCAATACCTATTAGAGAATAAAACCTAGTTGTGACAAGACAAAATATGTTGTTTCCTTGAAAGTGTTTATGCTCTAGTTAATAATAGGTAAATAAAATTTAAAAAAATAGTTAATTTGCTAGAGGTATTGTAAGGAAAATAAATTATGATTCCACAAGGTGAGAGAAAGATGAACAGGGTTCACTCATTTCCTTTCTCTCCCAGGCAGTAATCTTGCTTCTCTTTCATTACTGTTGCCCCCTCCTATTAACGATTTTCATGTTTTGGGAGAAGGTCTCTGGAGTTTTGCATTTTCTGACCATTTCCCACTGTGGAAGGTAGATGTTCCAGTAGTATCATAAACCCTCCTATGAAATATTTCTGAGCTCGTTTAGAAATTTAGTTCTTAATAGAGACAGATTTTTTTCCTAATTTATGTGACTCTAAATAACTAGTACACTGTTGTACACTAAATAGCTGTTTACACTGTTGGTGTAAAACCTGTAGCCCTACACTTAATTTTGATACACAATAGAATAGAGAGTTGAACCTTTTTCTTACTGAACTGAGATGAAACATGACTCCTTGGTCATTATTTCTTATGCTATGTGTTTGTTTGGGTTGCTCAGTGTATTTTATATAAACCCTCAATGCTAAGACTGTGGTTGACCTGCTCCTCCCCCACCCTTCACACAGATATATCTGAACAAAAAGTTCAGCTAAACATTCAAAACACAAGTCAAATGTCCTCAGAGAATATAGCACAATACATTGAGTGACCAAAATATAACCACTGGACATCCACCCTGTCATCCATGCGCCTAAAGTCTCATTATTTCCATCTTCCTCAGGGTTTCCATTTTTGTATATCACTTTTAATCCCCCCAGAATTAAGTGGATCATTATGTTATCTGTATCAAGATTAATATAATCTTGGATTTTTATGCTCTACAAACTACTCATTGTCCTTCTCTGTTGACTAACCCTTTCTGAGATAGACGGTAATCACTGAATTGCAGAGTTTGGGGTAGAGTGAGTGACTGAATTCTGATCACATAAACAGAGATGAGAACCAAACCAGAACTCAAGAGAGTGTAAAGGCAAGATAGAGCAGCAGAAGGTGCTTGGGTAATTATATTTCAGCTCGTTGGGAAATGGGCATTGTCTCTCTGGTGAGCCTACCACTTGATGTTAATAAAACAGTCAGCGCAGTAAGCACTCCTTGGCAACCCACACTGGAGCATGTTTTATGTCAATCCTTGCTGCCTTTGTGTTCATTGTACTTCAGGAAACAAATACAAACACATAAAGTGCTTTCAGATAGACTCCCGATTTACCATTTGTAATCTATATGTTTCCATCACCTCCTTCTATCTGTCTGTATCAGCTGATGTCTAGTGTAATGAATGAGACTAGAGGCAATAACAAATCGAGAAAAAAGAGCCCATTAAAACTCTTGGCATTTACTTTGGGCTGGTTGAACTGTGGGAAATAGCAGATGACAGCCTTTGTGCCTAGATTTTTTTTAACTCCTTAAGGAGCACAAAACAGAAGTTCAGGTGGGCAAGTAAACAGCACAGACTGATCAAGACTTTCACCCACTCTGCTTTATTTGATGTATAGTCACACTTCAAAACAGGTGAAGATCCTTTATGCTTTAATCCTAATATGCTGTTAAGTGACTGAAATGAACCACCTTCTGCTTCTGAACATAAAATCAACAACACAGAAAGGAAAGTTTTATTTGACAACTACATTACTAAAACTACATTACTAAAATATGAAAAATATTAAGAGCAAGTACTTTTTTATACTCATAAAAAGGCAGTAAATAAAACTGCAAAATCACTTTTTATTTCTTGCCAAGGGCAAGGAAATATAAGCATAAAAAGCAAACCTACCACAAACAGCATGGCTATCGTTACACATACTTCATGTTTATGCATCATGTAATGAAAAAGGCTTTCCAAAAATACAAACTGTAAATACATCTCAGAGAAAAATAGAAATGAGAAAAAAAAGCTAAGGTATTGTTATGTGTAGGAATCTTGCTTTTTTTTTTTTTCTTGCTTTTATGTTGTCTTCCCTCTCATCAAAGGAGAAAATTTATAGGAGAGACAGTAAATCTTTTTTGAAGGGTTCTGGTTAATTTAAAAAGATATTTCTTAATAACACTGGTGAAGCAAAGATAATAAACTGGGCAGCGTGACAAAGAGAAACTTGGGGATAAGCTAAACTTTACTAATGCTAAAGAAATTCGGTGACACAGCTGAAAATAAACTGGCTATCAGGTCACTGTGGTTGGTATTTGCATGAAAGGCAACTTCAAGGGGAAATGGTTTTCCATAGATTATTTATTTATAGACCATAAAAGTGAAGATTCTGTCTGCTTTGATATATAAGTATTGCCAACCTTTTTAAAATTTAAAAGTAAATTAAAGCATGACTTAATGAACTAACAAGCACATTAAAACAAGATTAACATCATACTTCTTCCGTAGAGATTAATGACAACTAATTTTGATACATTTCTGGTAGAAAAGAAAAATGACTTCCAAAGACATAAATAAAACATTTTCTTGTCCCAAACTGCTGCTGAATGGGCTAGATGATCAAACTGTATTATTGCCAGTGACTTGCTGCTCTTCACATTATAGTGGATGTTTAAGACTCACAGAAGAGACACTTTTGTCTTGATTTTGAAAAAAATGAGAAAATATTAAAGTGAAACTGAAGAGACTCACAAAAGCTAATACTAGACATGGTGACTCCCCTCCCTGGTAGACAGGGAGGAACCTTGCAAGGTCTGTTTCTTCAAACTCCTCACAATGTCTTGTTTAGTCAAGGCCCAGCAAACATTTGCTTGCCGAGCATTTCCCTTCCCACCTCCCAGTGAGTTGTCTTCCTTCACTCTGGCATCTCAAAGCCCCATTTCCTTCTCCCCAAGAGTTTCCATAGCTCTGTGGCTCCTCTTCAGCTCTAAAATGTCACTTATTTTTTAATGGGGATATAAAAAATCCAAATGAATTCACTGTAAAAAATACATATAGCTTTATAGAGCAGAAATCCAATTAACAACTTGCTAGGTGTTCGTTGATGGAGGCTTAAAGTAGAAAATTCAGATGGAAACAGCACCAGACCAGAAACGAGAGATGGAGGTAGAAACGATTACCATTGTCTTCAAGCAGCTATAAAAATAAAAAATCCTCCAGCCTGGCTCTGAGATGGAGCATTAGGAATTGTCAGTCACTACAAAAGTTTGCCAGAGAAAATATCCTAGGTGATATGCGCATTGGGACCAGTTAGAGAATCACCTGGTCTTTACCAATGAACCCAACCACACCCTAGAAGTGATGGTTTTAACAACAGATAACAATTCCACAGAGGAGTGAATCCCTCCCAAAGGAAGAAAGGCGTATCAGCACAACTCTTGTCCTCCAGTTCTTGTCACGGAAATGTCCACCTGTGGTTATGCGGACAGCTCTGTTTTATTTTCTCCTTCTCCTAATTAATTCTGTGCTTGCAAAGTGCAGCCTTTGCTTGGTAGGCCTGTGCAAACCTTAGCGAAGTCGCCGTGTGTGACTGAAAGGGGAGCTCAGCTGAAACTTTCCTCAGAGGGAACCCAAGAACTCCCATCACTCGACTCAACGGTGTGCTAGTTTTCTCTTCTTTAATCCTTCCAACAGAGCTTTGAGTTTTCCATTTCATAGATGATAAAATGGCGGCAAAGAAAAACTGAGAACTCTGTACTACGTGGAAATGGAAAACAACCCCTACTATTCTGAAGGATTGAAAGGTGTCATTACTGGCAATACAAATATGGGCACAAAGTGCTGTAGCGTAAATGAATGGGATAATAGCTCTAGAGGTAGCAAATAAATAATCACATTCTGATTTAGACAATTGCCAAGTCAGTCAGCTGCGTACAACAATATTGTCAGCTCCTTTCTGTAATGAGTTTGGGTGTGAGTAACTATGAATGAAGAGAAAACGGACAGGAAGAATATTACATTGACATGCACATATATGGCTCTGCATCCCAGTGCAATTGCTAGAGTGTGGCTAAAACTTGATAGTATAGTTGTCCAAATGAGGTAGAAGTTAATCTTTTTAAAAATGTGGGTTTTTTTATTTATTGTATTTTACATCATTGTGTACAAAAAAGGTGTTTTGGACATTCTTGGCAAAGGTTCTTTATTTTTTCAAGTTCACTTGAGCACTTGCAATGTATGTAGCTACCGTCCTTTAAGTAACAGTACTTGATTGTCACTGTTCCCAGTCTTTGCAACAAGCACACTATCTCCATTCATCTCCACTGAGTTACAGAATTTCCAGCACTGGCCATCTTCTACTTAGAAAGCAGTAATTAATTGCTTTAGATGACCTCACATCCCAGTGATATCTTAAGTCATTTTTAATTTTTCTTTAATATGTTGTTGGGGTTCTCCTAAACTGACAAATAGTCAAAGGCACATCAAATAGATTGATAAGATTAAAAAGCCAACAAGGGCTTGTATACATGGGAGAGACCCAAGAAGACTGGGCCACTCACCCACACGGCTTTAGATACCATTTTAAATAATGTCAGTTATGACAAAGGATATTGGGGTGTGTGAGAGAAAGGAGGAAGGGGGAATATTTGTGGGAGGGTACAAGGATAGGCACAATAAACAAAGGGATGACTATCAACGTAGATTATATGCAAATTCTGCTTCTCCACTGAAAATAGATAAGATTAGATCTTCCCAGTATGGCGAAGGAGATGTTCTTACAGTGAAATGCTTCCTTTCCCACACTTCACATCTAAGTTGGGTGACTTCCACCCAACCTTCAGCACCCCTCCTGAGAAATAAAATCTTGACCAGACATATTTTGAGGTGTCAGATTTTAGTTCCCCTCCAGTATGTAAACATAAACTGAGCATAAACTGCTCTGATAGTTCTCATAGTACTATTAAGTAAATCAAAATGTATACCAAAATGACAACAGCATCATAATATCTATGGAAATAATAGGACACAATATGTGTATGGTATTGACAACCACAGCTCACATTTTGGAGATCTGTATACTACAATGGCAGTCATCTATGCGATCTTGATTTTTTCCCTGCCATTGTCACTTTCCAACGTACAACATGCCATGGTATAATTTGGCCTTCACAACTGTACTTAGTGCCAGTTATAAAGCCCACATCTAGTCTTTTCTAGTTAGCTCAAAGCTAAGAGGTAGGACTTGTGTTAACACTCTACTTGAGGCAACCTAGGGAACCCGAATTGGTAAGGAGTACATCCTTTAAAAGAGATCCAGTTAACCAAATGCAAAAAAGCAAAGGGAGTCTGATCTAGTGTAATATATTTTTAATAGAATTGGGTGCAGAGAGAGGGGATTCAGATATTATGTTCCCATAAAACTATCTATCTCCTGGTGGCTTGAGCTTGCTACAAGTCACATTTTGGCAAGGAACCACAAGAAAGGAGTTAGAGAAGCCCAGATAGCTGGGACAAGAATGACTCAAGGCTCAAAATATACCACATCATGCAGCATGAGTTGAAGATAACAGCTGTCATTACCTCTGCCAAGGAGCAAGAAAGGTCCCACACCACATGTCTCTATATATGTCTCTTTCACATGTGTCTCTTCCAACTACCACTTCACATAGTCTCTATGCATCTCCCCTCCATGTGTTTCTTTCTAGTAGTGCCAGGGTGCAAGTTGAAGCCAGAGAAGCAAGCGAGCCAGAACAAACATGTGTTGAGTTATATGCCAAGCATGGCCTCTTAACTCTGCCCTTAGTTCCCTGCAGCCCCTACTCAAGAAATCAGATCGCAGGCATTCTGGGAGTTGTTGTTCTCAGCACATGAAATGTCCTTGGTGTGGACATAGAGTGAAATCTGTAAAACAATGAGGAGTTCATACTGGCAGAAGCAAGTCAGAAGGAAAAAGACAGAAACCAAATGGTTTCACTAATATATGGACAACCAAATGGGAGTACACAACTGGGGGAGGGGACCAGCTGGAGTGACCAGGGAGGGGAGGTGGAGGGTGACACCCAAGGATCACAATGATGTGAAAAAAAAAAAAAATATATATATATATATATCTAATTAAAAAAAATTAGGAGATGTATTGATCCTCTGGCATTTGGTGCCAACACATGGTAACACTAAACCCAGGCACTGTCATCATGTAGTTTCAACATTCAGTTGAAAGATGACCACTCAGGAAACCCAAGGTCTGCAAATTAAAAATTTTCATAGATTTTCTCTCTTCATTAAGTGGAATTTTCTGAGAGATTATTTACTCTTTTTGTCATTTTCCTCATCTATTGCAGCCTAAAGTGAAAATTAGTTCTGTGCAGAGGTATACCTCAGTTTTTTAATTTAAAGAATAATGAGTGTTGAAAATCTAAATGAGCTCTTTTCTGGTAGGGACATATTCCTTCTTACATATTTAGCTGTCATTGTCCCCAAACACATGGTGTAGCCAGCGCTCTTTGTCTCTACACTTAGTTTTGCAGACAGCAGTGCACACAGAAATTGGGATTATGTAAAATATCATGTCTGCCTTGCATACAGTTTGACCTTGTTTTTCCCTTATTTTAACTAAAGGATTCCAGTTGGCACCAACATTCTTGACTCTGAAGGAGTTTATGAATTAAAAGACTCAGCATATTTTATACCTGATTAACTGACACTAAAATTTTGTGCTTTATTTCCATAAATCAGTAAGCCCTCCCTATAGTGTATTCCTTAGAATCCTAACTTTTTGTGAATACCAATTGATATTTTTAGTACTGTGATTTATAGGAAAGTGATCAAACAGATATTGCCATGTGTGTTTGGTCTTCATCCACAGCCCCCCAAATTTCCCCAAAGCCTCAATATTTCCTGAGCAATAAACACAACGGGAGATCTTTCGTTATAACATTTAATCTCTTGTCCTCAGTTCTTGAAATTACTTCAGAGCCAAGAAGGTGTCTTGTGATGCATAACCAGCTCTTTCTGTGACAAGTGGGTTTGTGTTAATGAGGCAACTTTCGGAAAGCAATAGATTGAAGCTCTCAGTCCTGCACTCCCTTATTTCCAGAGAGGAAAGAGGGTGTGGAGGTTGCACCAACCACCAATAGCCAGTGACTGAATCATTTATGCCTATGTAGTGAAGTCACAATAAGAACCCCAGAAAAGGAGGAGGGTTATAGAACTTCCAGGTTGGTGAACACCCAGCGGTGCTGGAAGAGCTGTACCTGGAGAGAACATAGGACCCTTTGCCACCTCCCCATTCTGTGCCCCATGCATCTTTTCCATGAAAAGGGTTGTCATTTTACAATTAGTGGCTAATTTAGTATTTCTTGAGTTCTCTGTGCCACTCTAGCAACTTAGTCAAATCTCTAATTTGTAACCAGTTGGTTAGAAGTACAGAGCCTGGGCTTGTGATTGGCATCTGAAGTGAAGATTAGGGGCAGGCTTGTGGACTGAGCCTTTGGCATGGGATATGGGCTGGGTAAATAGTGTCAGAATAGAGTTGAATTGTAAGATCCCTACTGGGTTCTAGGAACTGCTTGTTGGATATGTGAGAAAAGCCACCATCGTAGGGAACCAGTAACCTGTTTCTTGGTGTTGTCATCAGAGGTAAGGTATGGGAAGAAAAGCAAGGAAATCTTTGATTATAGGACTTTTTACATCTTTTCATCTTTATGATAATAGCATGGATTTCCAACTTGTAGGTTTCCGGTGTACAGTGTTGTTACTTGATGTCTGTATCCACAACATTATGATCACTACCAAATGTCTACTTCCACCCAGCCTTGTCCAGCTACTGGGTTCCTTTTATCCAAGGAACCCACCCCGCCCCTTTTCCTTCCTGCTAATTACCATTTCTTTCTCAAAGTGTTTCTTTTGAGAATGTTTAAGGTGCTGAAGTATTCTGTGCATCCTCTGGAGGAAGATGAGCAGTCCCAGATTTACTTAACCATGATCCTTTGAGAATATTTTCATCATTATATTTATCTTAAAATATTTTTGATCTTATGGTTATAAAACAATGTGACTATAGCTAGCAAACCCATTTGCTTATTGCAAAGCAAGAAAGGGTTTAGAGTATTTTTACTCCATCACTCACAAGCTTATGATCTGGAGCAAGCAGCTTGACTTCTGCAAGTCTCATTTTCGATTTCTGCAATCATGGGTCATAATCCGGATAATGGAATAGGTTATTAGGCAGATGGAGCATGGTGTATGCAGAGATCTAGCAATCTGTGTGACTTAGTATTATTTCTCATAGGCAATGGGATTGTCTGCTTGTTCTTTACTACAATGCTGCTTTACCTATTCATCTGTGTAATTGCTGAGAGTTAACCAAAACCAGGGAAGAAAGACACCGGTGAAAATAATCATTTGGTCAGTATTTTATTCTACAAACAGTTCTTGAGAACCTACTCTGCAGCATTTCTTGTGCTAAAATATGGAGATAGCGAGAATTCCAGGACACAGTTCCCCCCTCAGATGCCCACAGCATCTCTCTCAGGAGAGAACCATGGAAACAGGTCCACATGCAGCATCACACACAGACCCATCAACTCCTCAAATCATGCAGCTCTCCTATCGAACTTGATAATTCAGGAGTATTAAAGACCTAATTGAATAGATTTTGTGTAAACAGAAAGTGCCTCTTACCCTATAAAATCTACCTGCTCATACATTTGGGGGGAAACATGTTTTCTTTTAAAACACACTGGTTCTTCATAAGATCTCAGCAGTCTGCAGTCTCTAATGCTGCCGAAATTAAAACCAGCATCACAGAGGACCGTGCTTCGGGTTCTTGCTTGTCCCTTTGTTATGAAACAAGGAAAGCTTTGCGATTTTCCATCCCACAGTATTCCTTTTAAACTCGGGATCTCAGCCTCACAGCCCTGGTACTGAATCCTGCAGCCATATCTTGTCTGGCCAAATTACTAGTCTTAAACAATTGAATTGCAAGGTCTTTAAATGGAGCAAGCAGCCCCCAGTCTAAGGGCCTTTCTCTCACAAAAGAGTCAACTAAATGGCTAGCAACGAAGCAGGATCAACTGGTTGGGCCCTCTCTCGGCTTGTGAACGGAAATGCAAGACGTCCAGCTGTTGGGGAAACCAACTTGGCATCTTCCTTTGAGCAAAATGACACCTCCTCTCTGACCCAGCGATTCTCCATAATTTAGTGAATTGGTCATTTTAAAAACTGACCACTGATTGGTGACTACCTGGCCTCTTTCCAGGACCTAGGCAATGTTAGATAGTATTATGGTTTCATTTAAATTTTAATTATCGGTTGCAGGGCATGCTCTGGTACATCGCCTAGCTAACCCTTCACGACCAAGGTACTTATTTTCCCAGCTGCCAGGAGAGTTGGCTGCTGATGGCTCACAGCTGCAATCCTCCCTGGGCCTTGCCCTTGCTCAAGGTTGCATCCCTTCCCTGAGGGCAGTCCTCACCAGATGAGCACTCAGCAGGGAACTACAAGGTCCCATGGCCTCAACTCTGGACACGGTGACCATCCACCCCAGTTCCAGAGCAGCTTGTGGGACAGGGAAGGTATCTTGCAACTGCATCACAGTTCACCTGCTCCCTCTCTTCACTCTTGAGCCTCCCTGGAAGGTGTGGTTTCCCAGTGAATGCCCCAGCACACCCGCTGAATGCCAGTCTCTCTCGAGTCTGTTTCTCAGGCAACCAATCTAAGCGATTGTGATGTAGAACAGCATTTTAAAATGAGAACGTCTCTTTATTAAATGTTTTGCAAATTGCAAAAGTAATAATTCCTTTTACATGGTAAAAAAAAATATCACAAAGATGCTAATCACCCCATCTCATGGAAGTACAAGCCCTGGCAACTAACTGGCCATTTACTGCAGCTTCACGCATGGAACCAAAGAGCAGGGAATGGCCCTCTGCTCTCCAAATGGAGGAAGTAATGAAATTATTTATCATACACTAATAGCACTGCGGCCTTTTATGCAGAATTTTTTTAAAAAAAGATGAATTGGAGCTACATTAATTGATGTGGTTGGATTTTGATGAAGTTTTACAGAGTAAGAAAAACAAAGAGGCAGGGAAACATGGACTATGTCTGTGTTTAAAATACAGATGCTATGTGGAGGCCCTGGGTGCCCTGGTGGTGTGGTACAGGAACAAGCATCGCAAGAGGTGTGGTACCTCTGAATTGTTTATGCCATGGGAAACCAACATTACCTCAATTTTTTAAAAAATGATTTTTTAAAACAAAGCATAGAAGATTTTTTTAAAACTATATTCCTATAGGTGTTGTAGCTATTCAGGTGCATGTATGTATGTTACTATGCACATAGAGAAAAGGTATAGGTATCCATGTGGGGTTAGACAGATGCCGCATGTCCTTTTCATGTGTTGCGATATCACCCTTTTCCAACTGAGAAACATCTGATAGGAATATATTTCATGAAGATGAAGTTTTACTCTCCACATCGCTGAATACAAACTGAAGCACAAACAATAGTTTGAAGTCACTCAGTCCAGGGTGAAGGCTGATGTGCTGAAGAGCAAGTCACTGAAGCCCAGCCTGCCGAAGCACAGATGTGCCAGATGTGTACAGAAACGTCTGGCTTTTCCAGGCCCTGCCTCTTGCCGCTGTGTATCTTACCACCCCACCTCATCCCTTCCGCCGGTGTCCCCGTGTTCCCCAAAGACAAAGACCTAGTCATTTTGTGAAGCTCACTCTCAGTGCCCCTGGCCATCCCCAGCTGAAACCGGATTTCAGTTACTTATTTGTTTCCCAGTTTGCAGGGAATTGCTCAGTTAGCTGCATCAATTCATTCTCAGTTCCCTGATAATCAGTTTTCTTCTTTTTCCCATCCCAAGGGAACGGAGCTCCACTACGATTACTCTGGGATTGCCTGACACAGGCGACGAAAGCAACAGGCTTTCGTCAGAAAAACAGACTCGCCAGAAGCTTGTGTCTCTAGGCTGGTTGTCCTAGGTCTGCCCTCCGCCAAGGAGCAGGCTGGTCTTTCAGACAAGTCTGTCACTCTTCTCAGTGTATCAACACACACGACTTCCCGTCTCCTCAAACTCAGCTTCACTTTATCAGTTTTCTGATTATCATGAAGCAGCAGTAAGGATAAGGCATCTGTTTGCCCCAGCATACAAGTGAGGAAACTGCAACTGAGTGACTATGCCACCAAGCTAGCATCCACGCTCAGATTTAATTGGCACAAAGACCAGGGTTATCTCTGCCAGCAAAATAAAACCCTTTCCTCCTTGCACATAGCGATTATAAGAATAAATAATGGCACTGTTGGTATGCTCGTGCATGCTGCAGAAAATTGCTTCAAATTTTCTAGACCCTCAGTTTCCAACATCTTTTTAAAAATCTTTAAAATACGCATTATGAGAAAACAGGCAATTTCTTCCCTAGCTAGGATTGCCCTCCTAATAACTTTCATGGTTAAATGAAGTGAAAAGATTATTCAACAAGTATTGCTTCAAGTAGAAAAAAAAGATAATCTAAATGCCAACAAGAGCAAAATCCAAGAACGTTTGTGCTGGTAGCACAAAGTCAAGGAAAATGGTATAGAACGCACTGTCGGAAAACCTAAGAGTAAACTTATATACAACATAAATGGGTGCATCTTAAGTAAAGCTGATCGCTTGTGCTAATGATCCCGCCTTTGTATCACTCACCAGCCTTCCTTCAAGTAGATATGCCACTGGAACTCCAACTGGTCTCGGTTCCCTTGGCTGATAAAGTGAAGCTGAGTTTGAGGAGACGGGAAGTCGTGTGTGTTGATACACTGAGAAGAGTGACAGACTTGTCTGAAAGACCAGCCTGCTCCTTGGCGGAGGGCAGACCTAGGACAACCAGCCTAGAGACACAAGCTTCTGGCGAGTCTGTTTTTCTGACGAAAGCCTGTTGCTTTCGTCGCCTGTGCCAGGCAATCCCAGAGTAATCGTAGTGGAGCTCCGTTCCCTTGGGATGGGAAAAAGCAGGGTTTAGCTTAGAGAGAAAGCAATGGAAACGGGAGAGCTTATTGTCTGCTGCTGTGTCTGCTGGAACATGATTCTTCTTCCAGTCTCCTCCTGGAAACAATTTGGGTCTTTTATTTCTGGGTTTTGTTTTTTTCCTTTTATGAATGACACTGCCATGCAGATTTGTATAAAAGATTACGTGTGAACATATATTTTTATTTACGTTTGTTAAGTCAGGTCATGTGCTACCACCATGGATAACCACCCCCCCGAACATCGGAACCTGTCTACTGTGTGGGACTCAGTCTTGGGAAGGGAATCTGCTGAGTAAGTACCAGTTCTAGTAAGTCTGCTTCTAGCCCGCCCTACTGTCCTACTGTCCTCATTCCCTTAGTACCAACCTTCAAAGGGACATCTAGAAACATTTATAGTATGCCAAATTTGATAAATTCGAGAATTTATCATTCTCGAATTTATAAGCTTGGTAAATATCATTAATTTGATATATGTTATGATCCCAGTGATAATAATGTTCCACTAATATTGCATGGATAAACAAACATATTAAAAACTTCCCGAGATGTATTGAAATGTCAGTAGTGGTTATATCTGGGTTGTACAAGAATGTGAAATTTTCATATAATCTGTAAATTTTCCTGTATGGCAACCTTTCCCAACCAATTCATTGAAGTACACTCAGTCTTAATATTCTAAGGGTTAGCCACATTTTTCTATAAAGTGCCAAAGAGTAATTATTTTAGATTCTACATCTCCTACGGTCTCTGTCACAGCTGCTTCATAACCCTGCCGTTCTAGTGTGACAGTAGTCCCAGATAATGGTGGAAACTCCCATAAAGTTGACTGGTGTGACTTTTCCAATAAAACTTTATTTACAAAGACAGGCAGCGTTGACCTTCCAGTTGCAGTTTTCAAACTCATTTTTAAAGCATATCTTCATGCAGAATTATAGGGAAAATATGCTATCTTTGGAGAGCTGAAAAGACAGTTTCTACACTCATTTTCACTTGTATTTAATTTTCACTTGTATTTAATTTCATTGAACTCACCATGAGCAGTGACTGTGTTTTCTTTCTGTTTTAAACCGAGGTGACATTGGTTTACAACACTGTCTACATTCTAGGAGTACAGGGTCAACACCAAAGTCCTAAAAACCCTCCACCACACCCATAACACGTTGCTGGCACACTTACTCCCACTTTGTAGCCTTAGCTCTGTTGTCAGATTCGAAGAGTTTTGGTTTGTTTGGTCTATCAATACTTTTGTCTCTTTCCTTAGTTTAAAGCTTATATATTATATGTATTATATATGCAGTATTTATCTTAACAATATACTGAATTAGCAAGACAACAACTTGCATAAATATAAAGTAACTAATTAAACAACTTTAATCAAAGGATTTTTCCTAATCTCCTCTATTATGTCAGCTCTAGTTTATTTGCATAGGCCCTTTATCACATTGAGAAAATTCTCTGGTTTTCTAAGATTTTTAAATCATGACTGAGGAAATTCTGTTACCTCATTTCTCTGTATCTAGATGATGCTTGTATTTTTTTCTCCTTTTATATTCAAGTAAAATCCCATTATAATATTGTGTGGGATAAGGTGTGCATCATTATAAATTAATGTCTGTATACGCTAAAAGCCCTAAAAGCCCAACTCTAACTTCACTGTACAACTGATGGCTTTTACCCGATTTACCCACACATTCTTTTTATTTGTTTCAGTCCCTGTAGAAATGGTATTTTCCAAGCATCCTCTGATGGCAATTCACTAGTTGGGTCTTGATGAATTGATAAATGACTGTGAGCCAGTGCCCCTTAAACCACATCTCATATTAGATGGCAGCTTTAAAGACATTTGGATAAGCATGAGATCAGGTTAATTAACTATAGCATACACATCTTTGGAAAATATAAGGCAGAGAGAACCATTTTGGTATTTACTGAGATGAGAACAAAGCATCCCATCTGTTTTTATCTCTCCGTAATAATCTTCGTTATAAAATCTCTATCATTCCAACTGTCAAGTGAAAAGAAAAGTTAGACAAGAGATGAATGTCTTATTAACCAGGAAGTCATATCGGCATTTTATTAATGATATTTCACATTTCCATATGTTAAAGATTTTATGATTAGGCTGAGATAACATAAACGTGCATAAATTCATTATAAACCTCCAAATGCAGAAGACAATTTCCATAATATTGGGAAAAAAATACATCGATGGAAACAAGTGAAACAATTTGGGCCATGCCAAAGTCACGAAGGCCAGTCAGATTTCTCTTGTACATTCTCTTTCAAGTCTCTTGATCTGATCAGCAATTACAGATCCATTACCCCAACGCCTACCCCTCATCTCCATCCCCTGAACCCCTGTATTAGCTCAGGCGGCCTTTACTTTTCTTTTGATGACCATACCTGCTTTCTGTGCTGCCAGGTTCTCCCCACTCTCACTCCACCTTCTAACTGCTACCAAAATTCCATTGAGGTGCTCACTGATGACATCACCCCCACCTCCAGAAGCTCGCTTCCCAGTGTGACTACATTAGCTCACTTAGAGTTCCCAGAATCTCTCCCACACTCTCCATTTCTGGTTGCTCTCCATTGCTTAATATTCCTCATTCTTACCAATTGATCTCCCTTGCCATTATAGGAGCCTCTCAAAATCCTGCCCATCCCTCAAGACTTGTCTCGAAATATTCTAAATTTGGCCTACGTCCAACACTTTGTCACTGTGTCCTCTCAGTCCACCTGGAAATAATGTTGAAACCAGAGAGTGCATGTGGACAGTGTAGGAACTGCACATATTCCTTCGTCTAGGAGTGAACTTCCTCTACTTGGGAAAGTCTTAGTTGGGATGTAACGGGCTACAGTCAGGCACAGAATAGTAATGTGATACTATCAAAGTAAATTTCCCACACAGCCTTTCCCTCACTGTAGTTGCCCATTTATTAAATGTTATAACATCTGTGAAATTATAAGCTCCTAGAGAACTCAGACTGTGCTTTAAAGCTGTTGGTGTCCCTGCAGGAACCTAATACCTTACTCATTGTCATTCTACATCAAGCAATTTATTTGCAGCTTTGGGACACTTAGCCCCATGTGATTCACGTAGCGCTGACATTGGGCTAACTGCTCCTTCCAGGTCATCAGACATCACACATGTTGTTTCTAACTACCCTTTCCTCTTTCTAACCAGACTTCTGGAGCTGTAATATTATGACCATGCAAAGCCAAGGTCAGTGCTGCTCCTGGCAAAGGCTAAATAATGGGGAAATCTCTGCCTAAACTTCTTTCCAATTACCTGGTAAAATCAGAACCCTTATATGCAGGGACACTGACTACTGACCAGAACAATACAATAGAAAAAGACATGCAGGAAATGGTTATATATCTATATGTATTCGGACTTCAGCTGATGAAGCAATACCCCACAGAGGCTAGAAAGATTGATGCTGGTCTAGGTACTCATTTATTAACACTATGTTTTCTTTATGAAAATAGAACAAAACAATAACAAATAGGCAAGAAATGCTTTCATTAAACAGAAATGCAGTGTAGAGAAACAGACTATGGTGTGGCAATGTAATCACTATGTTTCTCTATGACTTTGACCAAAAATATGACGCAATAACATCGCTCAAGGCCTCTTTAATATTATGTGGTTGTAACTTCCCTCCACCAGTGGTGTCCTTAAATATATACAATGCCTGGATAGCCACCTAAAGGCAAAAAGACAAATTATTTTGTCCTGATACTAGTCAGAAGAGATAGATAGCAATAATGGTCCAATATGTAGTTATTGAAAAGAAGGAAATGGACACACTCTTTAAATGTTTTGTGTCCACTGTTTCTTTGACTCAGAGAATTCTTCATTTTACTGAGGATCAAATGTCACCAAATCATATAAAATTGTCCACTTGTCTTGTACTACCCTTCACAAAATCAAACTGAAAAAGATTTTAAGAATTCTGAGAAGATAGAGGATTTTAGAGTTAGAAGGGATCCCAGTATAATCTGATGAATTCCTTCCTCATGTTTCACCAGAACCAGCAGAGGCTCAGAGTGGTCAAGAGATTTGCCTATTTGTATAAGAGAGTCTGAGTCAGGACAAGAGACCAAGTTCATGGCACTGAAGCCAAAATTGTTTCCAATTAAGCTTTCTGCAGAGAGTGAACTTTCTACCCAGGTTTTAGGACCATTATTTAAATAACGCAAATAGAAATAAAGTACTTCTAATTAAAAAGAACTTCCAGGGGACTTGTTTTCTATATTAATGTATTCATTTTCCTTTCCTTGGCCTCCAATGTTACTGTCATCAATCTAAGACTGTATGCCTGTCGTACAGGTGATCACCCTACCATCTATAAAATTAGAAACCACGTATCGCGATCTTCCAAATGTCTTTCTAATCCGATGGCAGGTCAAAATGATGGTTGCCGTTGCTAGAATTTTCTGTTGAACTTAGAAGAGAACTTCCTAGTTATGTCAATCAAACCTATTAATGTGTATGTGAAACCTTACAACCTCTCAGGTCTTTGGCAGTATAAGCTGAACTAAACCTTTTATAGTTGCAAGAAATTTCTCCATACAACTAGGTTTTTATATCCTCTTCTTTGACATCTAGATCAGTCAAGGAAACTTCTGGATGTCAAAGAGTCCCTGAAGCTTCCTGACTGAAAACTTAATATTCTAAAGAAAATGGTGGATGCTCTCCCTTAAAAACATCGGCAGTTAACAGAGAGTGAAGATGCCAAAGGGTGACCAGTGTTTTGAATATTATCTTTGAGCATTTTAATAAAAAAGGAAGAAGATATAAAGAGGAGATCACTTAAAGTCAAATTTCTATAACAGGAATGCAGATGTCTTTTGTCAAATCTCTTCAATAATAAAAGATAGCTTGTTCTCTATGTATGGGTATTAACTATTTAGATTAACTATTTAAAACACTTTCCCACACCAGTGCCTATGATTCATACACCAAGTGAATCTGGGATAACCTGTCTCATAGCCCTATGTTTAGATGAGGAACTTAGAGATGAAATGACTTCCTAAAGGTCATGAGGGAATGGAACTCGGTAGTTTTCTCAGAATGATATTTCTCTTTTAAAAAATAGGAAGATATATGCTGAGAGGGCAAAATAACTCCCAATTCACTGGATCAGAAGATACATTAAATCTATGTACTGATAGAGTCTGCTAATTGCACATTTATTTGGACATTTTCCAGGGGTGTCTCCTAGAAGGCTGACATTCAATATTGTCCTTGTCAACCTTACTGTCATTAATGTCATTATCCACGTTGCCAAAATTTTTCATAGCTCTCCAGACTGTAGACCTCATCACGATGAATGATCTCACTACTCTACTTGCCCACCAGTGGATAACACTTAGCCTCTTTCTCCTTGGCCTGCCATATTCACTCAACAAAGCCTGTCTATTCTGTCTTCTTCATGCTCTCTTCCTACTATTATCTCTGTCCTCTTCATCCTAACATTCAGTGATCTGTTAAGTCCTCCATTTGCTTTTACCAGAAATGTGAAAACACACTGTTCACTGAAATATCCCCTTCCAGTCACCCTGCCTACTACTGTCAAGAGTGATCTTTCTGAACCTTTCTGAATCTTTTCTCACCCACACCTCCAAAACAAAAAGTACACCATTCAACCACCTACTATCTCTTTGAGGTCAAAGTAAGAACTCCTTAGGTGAGAAAAACAAGACCTTCATATCCTGATCCAACATGCTTTCCATGCTTCTCTCTCAAGAGTTCTGTGTTTTTCTGTGCAGTATAGGGATCAGAGTAGAAGGTGTCTAAGTTTTTCTCCTAACTCTGACAGTCTGTGCTTTGTTAAAGGAAATAGCTTTAGAGACACCAAAAGAAAACCCTGTTTCTAAACATCCAGAAATATCTGTAGGTCAGGACAGCTGAGTGAGCTTTAACTACAAGTGAGGGAAATATTACCAGTCAAGAGAGAAGGCAAACGATGTAGCCGAGTGGAGCAATCCATGGAGAATTTCATTTGCTCTCCCTCTTGCCAGCCCCCAATCAGCATTAATATGATTTCTTACCAAGGAGGATGGCTTATTTGGGGCCATTAGGCTGGGTCCTCCAAGGGGCTGAATTGAGAAGTGAAGCTATTACTTGCATTAAAAAATAATTACTTGTAGGGAAAAAATGACGATGAAACAGTACATTTGCAAAAAGGAGATCTGGAAAGCTGATGGGCCTGTTACCTGATGGGCCGCCATGGAAAAGACAGAGGTTCCCAGCTTGTCCCCTCTCCCTGAGCCACTTGGAGAACCTCTTTTCAAATGTCATTTCCCCTATGATAACCTGCAGTGGATCTGCATTAGATGCATTTTCATAGTGACTTGATGAGATCTGTTTCATGGTTAATGTAATTGGTGAAGCAGAGGGTGATTCTTCTTTCAGCTTAATCAGCTTTTCAGTAGATTCTCTGACCACATGTAGACACAATAGGGTGAGTGTAACTGATCGAACTGGAACCCCATTTAAATTATAGACTGGTTGTCTTCTTCCTTGGCATCTCTAGGTCTTTCCTTTCACAGGCAGCCTTGGGTCTTTCGCCCCTCAGGCACACTGCCAGGCTGAAGTAGGCATTGTTACCAAGCTGTGAGAACGCTGGGAATCTCTGCATTTTATGCTCAGGGCAATCCAACCACATTTTCCCAAGCTTATGTATCATTCAGCAAGAAAACAAAGATCGATAGAGGACAATTCAAGTTAAAAAAGGGTCATTCAAAATAGGCAAACCTTTCTAGGATTGGTAATCATAGGCATCATTTGCATGAAGCAAGAAGGGGAAAGGTAAATATTTTGGAATCAGTGGTTACTAAGGAAATTGTGGAACACTAAAACGAAAAAAAATTCTCCAGGCTCCAGGGTTGGGAGAGTAAATATAAGCTGCATGTACTGTGATCTGTGGAAAGGCCAACTGGAAGTTCCAGATTTGGGTTTCCCCTCCTGAGGCACAGCAATGTAAGCAACATTGACAATTGGTAAACATTTACTGCTATTAGTGTTATTTAAAATGCTTTGCCAAAGATTGTTTTCTAACTGAACATTGTAATGCAGCAGGGAGTAGTTACCAAAGGTAAACAGGAACATAATTTAAAAATAAATAAAGTTAACTAGCCAGTTGTGAAAACTATAAAACTGAGTTATTTCCCTCAAATCACAGTTTTTATTCATTGAATAGACATTTGCTGAAAACCTACTCTGTGTTTAGATTTTAGGATGGTTGCTAGAGAGATAGAAATGAACAGAGCTGACTTCAATAACTAACCATAAGGAACATATAGTGTTGGGAGGGAAATCAAAAATAAGCAAGCACATAAATAACAATTAAAACTTACATTGAGATCATATCAAATAAAGGAGATACTAATTTCAGTGTGTGATCAAGGACTGTTTTAAACATAGTTAAAGGAATACTTCTTTTGAAAATGTCAGGTAAAGCAGGTAAAGCATAAGTATAATATTGTCATGTGAAGAATGGAGAGACAACTGTTTCAAATGCAATGTTGGTGTGTGGGGAGGTTTTGAAATGTTCTGGATGTGTACTTACACATGGGGATAACCCCAAATAATTGAACATTCACTACATCTCTCAGATGAAAACATGTTTGTTTGGAGAGAAATTCCTCAGCTAGTGAAGAGTAG
This sequence comes from Uropsilus gracilis, assembly GCA_004024945.1. Classification (NCBI taxonomy): domain Eukaryota; kingdom Metazoa; phylum Chordata; class Mammalia; order Eulipotyphla; family Talpidae; genus Uropsilus; species Uropsilus gracilis. Next base: position 190,361 of record PVHY01000264.1, read on the forward strand.
TATGGGTTAGCACAACTGGTGGGTTATGGTGAATTAGATATGAAACCTGGGGAGAGCAAGCCAACTTCTTCAGGGTCATATTGTTGCTGGGAGCCTACCCAATATCAGATAGCACACTGATGGAGATACAGAAATTTCAAAAATACATGCCAAAAACCTCCTTAAAGATACAGACTAAACCTAGGACCCATATATAGATGATTATAACGGATTATATCCCATGAAATCTGGGAATCCATGGTGATCTAAAAGAAGATGAACGAATACAAAAGTGAAGACCAAAAAGATACTTCCATACAGAACATTTTCAATAATTAATAACTGTAGAAGGAATATGGGGTTATGCAATCAACAACATCTGGCAACAATTATAGTAATAATTCAGGCATAAAATAGCAATTGATGCTAAAATGATTGGGTAAAACGTTCATAAAGAATGGAATTTTGCATAGTCTGAAAGTACCAATAAAATATGCAAGAGCAACTCTACTGTGGGAAAAACTGGAAGCCATCCTCTTTATCATGTAACTAATCAATATTACAAGTAACAAGATATGTAGATATTGTTTGCTGCTTATTTGCAATAAGAAGAGATGAGTGTCCTAACTTAGACTCTGACCCCCCCACCTCCCCAAAAAGAAACAAAAACAAAAACATAAAACTGTTCTAGGTATGAGCCAACCTTTGGGCAAATAGAATGTGTAGGACTGTTGTTGTTGTTGTTTTTTAAATGAGTGATCTATATATTTAAGAGTATCCAGGTAATCAAGAAAATGCTAAGGAAATAAGCTGAAAGATTATAGAATGACAGAGCCTAAAAAGATGCAACAACTGGGTGTGTTGACTGATCTTAGAATCTCTTTGCAGTGTAAGAGATTCTTAGAATAAATGGTAATTGGAAGAGGCCTCTGGGCAAGTAAAATCCACACATTTATTAAAATGAAAAGCAAATGAAGGAATTTGGAAATTGCTATATTTTTTAGAAAATATTCTTCAAATATTAGAAACTAAATTAATGATCCAAGGAGTCCTTGGAGCAGCATTGGTCATATTTGTCTTATATTCATAATAGCGTCCTCTTTAGCTACTATATTAATTGTTGGTTCTAAGCTTTTGCATTTAGGTAAATGGTTTTTAAGAATCAGCATTTTTTTTACCTTCAAAGTCACCTAAGATGTTGGGCATTTTATTTTGTATTTGATCCTAGTGTGAAGGAACTTAGAGAAAGTGAAAGACTTTGTGAGTCAAAACGAAAATAGCACTTTGAGGACTATTTTCTCCCTAGGAGATTTATTATAGTTTATTATATATCTGATACCCAGCACAAAAAGAGCTAAGAATTGAATAGAACAATTTTTGGTTGTTTTATTATTCTTTTGGAGTTGAGATTTGCAGTCCATTTCTAGCTTTGTCTCAAGCAATTCAGACAAACAAGGATTCTATATAGAAAGAATTTTGTATAGAACTTTGCCATATGCTCAGACAGTAGATAGAGCATCTCTTTTATTCCTGTCTTGCTCTCAACATGAACATTAGTAGGGTCTTAGGATGGAAAATAATTAAATGGACACAAAAGAGATTAGCAAGAGGAAAGACAAAGTTTCTGTGGGCAAGGAGGCTTTGCCATAACTATGAAACTTGCCAAGGGGGCTTTCCAGTAAGTTTAGTCTCTAGAAAGTGGGTGGTAAACTTCCTGAGGGGGGAGAGATCAAAGAACTTCATCATTTAAAGAAAAAAGAATTTTGCAGGCTCATCTAGCATAGACATCAATAAATCACGTGTTAAGTCCTAGCCTGGGGTTATCAGGCTGTCAGGCTGTCTTCTATGTCTAAGGCTACCACTACTAGAGCTTTCCTATTGTTAGGAGGATAGATAATTAGGTCAAACGTCATTGTTGGGTCTGTGTCTCCTATCTTTGCTCAACTCTAAAAATGTAGTGTTGTTCCAAGAAGCTCCTTGCCCAAGTAAAAATGAGAATAGTCCCTGGCCATTGCTCCCACTCTGGAGGCTGGCAGTCAGGGCATGAGGATGGTTCCCAGCCCAGGCAATAAGGAAACGAGGACACCAAGACTAGCAAGAAGCATGTTTACTGGCATCAGTACTTAGTCAGTGGAGTCACACCCCCAGGCTGAGCATCCCTACCACGGAGTGAAGGGTTTGTATACACTTGACATGCTCTTGTGTTCCGGGTGGGCTGTCATGGGTGGGAAGCACATGGTCTGACATGATGGAAGACCGAATGAGGGCGATTCCAGTAACTGGGTTGCAGACCAGCAAAGTGAACCAGTCAGTCGCAGGTTGTGTATCTAGACCCTGGGCTGTATTTCTTAGGTCACTGGGCTTCAGCAGACTTTATCATGCTTTCACCTGGTCATAAGACTTCACTACAAAAGAAGGAAGTAATGATAGACATTTAGGGCGAACTAATACAATATCTCTACAACTGCTTGTTCTACCTTAGGGATCAACAAACTTCAGTGCAGGGGCCAAATTAAAAAAGCTATATAAAATTATAGTCCATAAGCACATCTGTCTTTTACCTTTGATGCAGTGTATATGACTGGGCTACAGTGTTCAATTTGAATAGTCATGGTGAAATCGGGTGGAAAAGGAGCAAAACCCTCTAACTAGCAAGCCACAGGTCTTCATCACCCGCACACACAGCAGTTGCCAAAGGCACAAAGCAATTTAAACAATAGGGTTTTATTAGCTAAGGAAATTAACCAGGAAAATGAAAAGTCCTTAATGCCACAAGTGGCCACTTATCTTACCCCATCACTATTTAGTTCAAAAGTCCCAAACACATATCCAAGATGGTGCCCTTGTAAGCATTGCAAAGTCCAGTCTTTCTCCAGTGACTTCTCTTTGCTTCTTCTCTCTCCAGTGTTCTGAGATGCTCTACTTCTCCAAGGTTTTTTCAAGCTTCTTCCACAATTGCCGATGCACAAATCAACTTTCCTCATATGCCTCCTTGCTGTGGCTCCATGCATTTCCTTTACCAGGCCTGCCATGGATGGCCTCTGGCCAAATCCACCAGGTCTGCCCTCAGCAGCGCCTGGTCACCCCTGATCTGCCATTCTGGCATCCAACTCCACACTGGCTATGTCTCTGCCAGTCACTCTCCCACCATGTGGCTCCTTGCCACCTCTAGCTCACTCTTCAAGGGGGCTACCCCTGGCCAGGCCACATGGGCCTGTTCTCTTAGTTCATCATTCTCATCCCTCTTTCCTACCTTTCCTATCCCTCTATCTCTGTTCCTCCCTTTTAATATGCCCTCTCTTCCCACCTCCCATTTTCTCTTGTGGGTCCTTCAGTCTCTACCTACCAGGGCATTTTGGTGCCTATACAATTTTCAACTGTGTCATTACCCTGTATAAATGGCAGAAATTATGTAGCCCACAAAGCATATCTATCATTTGCCCTTCGCAGAGAAAAACTTGCTCACTTCCTGATGACAAAGTCAATATATGTCTTAGTCCCGGCTACCTCTTACTTGACTCTGCATGTAACTTGTGGGCTCTCCCTCCATCCATTCATTAAACAGTGCTAGTCCCAAGGCATCAGGCTTTGTTTGAATCTTACCCTTCACAATCTATCAGGGCAATCTCATCTCCAAATTCAGAGGATAGCTGATATTGGGACTGATGGCATTGCTCTGATTGAAGATAAAGGAGTAGAGAGTCATTCTAGTTTAATTTTGTATACAACTAAAATGAGAGTTGTAAGGGTTTCAGACTTTCTAATTTTTCAGAAGAAAAATGTGATTTTTATCAAAATCAGTCTAGCAACTTTGCTACCTTTTATCATCAGGATTTGAAAATACCTTTTTAAAGAAATGGTATATGAGCACAAGAATTTTAGAAGTAAATAAAGCAGCTCATAGTGAGCATTACACTTAGTAGTTCACTCTTATTCCGAGCATTGTCTATAAACTATCATTATGCAATACTCAAGATTATCAATAAATAAAATCTAAATTAACGAAAAATGAGTACTCATAAGATTCATGAATGGTAGCATTTCCCTTCTCAGCAGGTTCTTTAGACATATATATACATAATTATTATAATAATATAAGTATGATAATAATATAATCATTATAGATATGTATATATAATATTATGATAGTCATTTAAAATAAATAATTTTTAGTGTGTTAATTGGAAATAAAGTCTCCATGATAGGCAAAGTGTTTATTAGCTAATTGGAGTGAGGATTTGAACTCAGGAAACTGGAAGGAAGTTCAGCAAATTTAACTCTGGGAGAGCTACTTGAATAAATGCAAATTTGAATTTAGTTTATATGGGGAGAAAGAGTGAGTCCCTGGCATTAAGACTGTAAACTCTTGATAGAAGGGATTTCTCATTCTGTATCATCCCGACCTGAAGAGGAAGGATGCACAAGATCTAATTTCTTCCTTCTTAAAGAAGTCACTGCAGAGATGTGAAATCTGACAAGTCATTGTTAAATCTTCTTTATCTGTCCCATTAGTGCTGGTGACTGTAAAAAGACTGATTCCTACATGCAGAATGGAGACCAAGAAGATACCTTGCTCTCTTGCCTGCAAGCCCAGAATAGGGGTTCCCACAAAATTTTACAATACATTCTTTAGGATATAATTAATAAACTTAAGTTCTTTCCGGTAAAATGTTATCTAGCTACACTACAGTATCAAGCAATACTTCTACTTTCCTTAATGAAAACTAAAGGAAATAAGTTTTATAAGAAGATTTAAAGCAAACATATAAAACTACATGAGTAAAAAAAGTGGGACAAGTAATAAAAATATGCAAAAATAAATCACATATTTTTGTGATAATTTATAATTGACTATTTCCAGTCATTCATATTAAATCAGAACACCAAAATGAAATGTATAGCTTAAGTTAAAATGTTTGTTAGTAATGATTGTGAATTTTGATGTATAAAATTATCAAAATACAGATTCTAGCAACTGTGTTTTTGTCACGTTGGCACATGGTAGAGTAGTGGATGTCATTGTTATTTATGTTGGAGGCAACTAGACTCTATGAAGCATGCCCAAAATAATGCAGCTAGGAAGTTCCTCCAGTGACTATCATCACAGTGAATGTCTTGATAAAACAAAGCCTTTTCCTTGAAACTTAAATGTTATTGATCTGGTTACAGTTTCAGTTAAAATCTGTATACTCTGAAAGTACATGACTCATGAACAAACTGAGAAAGAAATGGATAGGTTGAGACATTAAGTCCCATTCATTTTGTGTAATTGCAGAGCTGCAAGTTATCTTTACTACGCTTTAGGTGGTAATATGTTCTTTTTTAATCAACAAAATGGTGATTCCCAGTGAAATGAATGTGACTAAGAAGTCACACTGAGGCTATGTATGCAATTGATGTGTTTACTGTTCTTCAAATACAGAGATAGAATTAGTAAAAGCTATTTATTTATCAGTTACTCTGGGCAAGGCGCTGCTCACATTTTCTCTGGATAATTCCACTGAGTTACACAAGCTGGTGATGGAGGTCCTACTGGAACTGTAATGTTTTACAGATGAGGGAATAGAGTCTCACAGTTCTTGTGGGTAGCAAGTGGTAGAATCTGGAATCAAATCTGTTTGTATCTGATTTCAAGATTCTGTCTTAATTAACATGCTATGAAAGTCACAGAATGATAGATATATGAAAAAATATGCTGAGTTCCAAAGGTAATACTGCAAAAAGAAATTTATTTTATTGCAATAGTAAATTTTGCTGAAGACAAGGAGGATGTACTTTTTCAATGTCCTAAAATGTCCAGTTGCTTATATGATGCAAACTTTGCCTACTCGAATAGTTGTTATCTCCTATCACTTTCTCATTCTTCCTACAGATGTAAAACATTTCAAAGATCCCACTGCTTCTAAAGATTCCACGTGGTTACCATTTGCCCTAGCTAGAAAGAGTGAGGATACTGTAACCTTTCTCCACATGCTGAAGTCCTGCTCATGTTTTAGGATACAGTCTAAGGCCCCAACCTCCAGTAATTGGAAGAACTGAAAAAAAATAAATGGATGGAACCTCTTTCCTGACCATTTTATATATATATATATATATATATTATATATAATATATATAATATATATATTATATATAATATATATAATATATATATATATATTTCACATAATTGTAATCCCAGGGATTCAACCCCCCAACCTCCCCATCATTCCCTCCCTTTCCCCCCTGCCCGAAGTTGTGTGCTTCAGTTTGGTGCTTAGCTTGTTTTGACTTTTCCTCATGGCTTTTGTTTATTTTTCCCTATATCCCATATGTTAGTGAAACCATTTGGTTTCTGTCTTTTTCTTTTTGACTTGTTTCTGCTAATATGATTTCTTCTAAGTACATCCATGTTATCATAAAATCATCAAATTTGTTATTTATAATTGATGAGTAATATTCCATCGTGTATATTGACTACTTTTTTTTTTCATTCAGTCGTCTGTTTTGGGGCATTTAGGTTGCTTCCAAGTCCTTGCAATTATAAATAGTGCTGCAGTAAACATCCGAGCACAGGTGTCCCTTTGTACCCACATTGAGGTCTCCTTTGGGTAGATTCTCAAGAGAGCAATTGTTGGGTCAAATGGTAGTTCCATTTTCATTAATTTAAGGGTCCTCCACACAGCTTTCCATAGTGGTTGGACTAGTTTACATTCCCACCAGCAGTGTAGTAGTGTTCCTTTCTCTCCACATCCTCAGAAGCAATTCTTGTTGCCCTTTCTTTGGATGTGGGCCATTCTTACTGGTGTGAGGTGGTATCTCATTGTGGTTTTGATTTGCATTTCCCTTATTGCTAGTGACATTGAGCAATTTCTCTTGTGCCTGTTGGTCATTTGTATTTCCTCTGAAGAAGTGTCTTTTTAGTTCTTCTCCCCTTTTTTTGATTGGGCTTCTTGTTTTGCTTTGTTTAGTTGTATGAGTTCCTTGTGGATCTTCATTATTAAACCCTTATCACTCTTGTGGAGGGCAAAAATTTTGTCCCATTCGGTTGGGCTTCTTTTTGTTTTTTCTATTGTCTTTTTTGCTGTACAGAAGCTTTTTAATTTGATGTAGTCCCGTCTGTTTATGTTTTCCTTCATTTTTTTGCCATCTATAGATGTTCTAGAAAGGGATTTTGAATTGTAATTCATGGAGGGTTTTTGCCCAAGTTTTCCTCTATGTATGTTATGGTTTCAGGTCTGACATATAAGTCTTTTTTTCATTTTGAGTTGGTTTTTGTACAAGGAGTTAAGGAGGTTTCTTGGTTCATTTTTTTTTTTTTTGCATGTGTTGACCCAGTTTTCCCAGTATCATTTATTGAAGAGGCTGTCCTTGTTCCAATGTAAGTTTTCACACCATTGTCAAAGATTAATTGACTGTATATGTGTGGTTTTATTTTCGGACACTCAATTCTGTTCCATTGGTCTCATTGTCTGTTTTTGTACCAGTACCAAGTTGTTTTAATTATTATGGCTTTGTAGTATAGTTTGAAGTTTGGAATTGTAATAACTCAGTTCTCTTTTTTTCTGGTCAGGAGGCTTTTTGATATTTGAGGCCTTTTGTTATTCCATATGAATTTCAGTAATTTTTGTTCTATCTCTTTAAAAAATGTCATTGGAATTTTTATTGGGATTGTATTGAATCTGTAGATTACCTTTGGTAAGATGGCCATTTTGATGATATCAATTTTTCCAATCCATGGACAGGGAATGTCTTTCCATTTCCTTATGTATTCTTCTATCTCTTTTAGCAGCATTCTAAAATTTTCTTTGTATAGTTCTTCACGTGTTTTGTTAGGTTTATTCCCAGGAATTTAATTTTTTTGGTGTGATGGTAAATGGAATGATTTTTCTGATGTCTTCTTCTTCTATTTGACTTTTTGTGATAGGAAAGCTACTGACTTCTGTGTGTTGATTTTGTATCCAGCTACCTTACTGAACTGGCTTATTATTTCAAGCAATTTTTCTGTGGATTTTTTTGAGTTATCTATATAGAGAATCATGTCATTAGCATATAATGATAGCTTCAGTTCCTCTTTACCTATTTGTATCCCTTTTATGTGTTTCTCTTGCTTATTGCCCTAGCTAGAACTTCCAGTACAATGTTAAAGAGTAGTGGGGAGAGTGGGCCTCCTTACCAGGTTCCAGATCTTAACTGGAATGATTTTAGTTTTTCCCCATTTAGGATGTTTGCCATAGGTTTGTCATAGATGGCTTGTATTATGTTGAGGTAAATTCCTTTAATCCCTAATTTTTCAAGGGTTTTTATCATGAATGGATGCTGGACTTTGTTGAATGCTTTCTCTGCATCTATTGATATTATCATGTGGTTTTTGTTTTTCTCTTTGTTGATGTGGTATATTATGTTAATTGACTTGCAGATATTGAACCCTCCTTGTGCCCCTGGGATAAATCCCACTTGGTCATGGGGAATAATGCTTTTAATACCTCATTGGATTTGATTTGCCATGATTTTGCATCCGTGTTCGTTAGGGAAATTGGTCTATAGTTTTCTTTCTTGGAGCTGTCCTTATTTGGTTTTGGTATGAGTGTAATGTTTGCTTCATAGAATGTGTTTGGCAGTTTTCCTTCTTTCTCAATTTTTTGGAAAAGCTTTAGTAGTGCAGGCATTATTTCATCTTTGAATGTCTGGTAGAATTCATTTGTAAAGCCATCAAGTCCTGGGCTCTTGTTTTTAGGCAGTTTTGATGACTACTTCAATCACTGCTTGTGATTGTTTTATTTACATTCTCTATATCTTCCTTGTTCAATTTTGGAGAGTTATATCTTCTAAGAATCTGTCCATCTCATCCAGATTGTTGTAGTTATTTACATATAGTTGTTCATAGTAATCTCTTGTTATCCTTTGGATTTCTTTTGTATCTGTTCTAATGTCTCCTCTTTCATTTGTGATTCTGTTTATTTGAATTTTCTTCTTTCCTTTGCAAGCTTTGCAAGGGGCTTATCAATTTTATTTATTTTTTGAAAGAACCAGATTTTGGTTCTGTTGACCTTCTGGATAGTCTTTTTGGCTTCTAGGTTATTTATTTCTTCTATTTTTGTTATTTCTTGTCTTCTGCTGGGTTTTGGGTTTTTTGTTGTTCCTTTTCTAATTTTTTAGTTGGTAGATTAGGTTGTTTTTCTGTTTGGTTTCTTGATTTTTGATATGGGCCTGTATATTGCTATGAACCTTCCTCTTAGATATGCTTTTGCTGTGTCCCAGACATATTGGAATGTTGTGTCTTCTTTGTCGTTTGTTTCAAAGTTTTACTTTCTTCTTTAATTTCTTCATCTACCCATTCTTCACTTAGTAGCATGTTGTTCATTCTCCAAGTGCTTGATGTTCTTCTTGCTTTCTTTTCATTGTTAATTTCTAGTTTGATACCCTTATGGTCTAAAAAAAAGTTGGTATCATTTTAATCTTTGTGTATTCAGGTTTGCCTTGTGGCATAGCATGTGTTCAATTTTAGAGAATGATCCATGTGCATTTGAGAAGAAGTTGTATTCTTTTGCTTATAGATGTAGTGTCCTGTAGATATCTATTAGGTCCATTTTGTCTAGGTCTTCTTTTAAGGCTTTTGTGTCCTTGTGTAGCTTTTGTTTTTTTGATCTGTCCTTTGTTGAGAGTGGGGTGTTGAAGTCTCCTACTGAAATCGGGTCTCCAAAAGGAAGGAGGGCAAGAGCCCTCCAACCCACAAAGCCCCAAGGGTCTGTTTCACCTGCGCCTAGCAGTTGCCACTCAAATTGCAGTTTAACAACAGGGTTTATTAACAAGGGAGGTCAACCTGGAAAATGAAACATCCTTAAAGTCACATGTGGCAGTTATCTTACCCCAGTCACCATACTCAGACCCAAAGGTCCCCAAGACACCAGACCAATGATGGTTCCTTTGCCTCTCTGATCCTCAGAGGAAGGCACTTTCACAAAGTCCAGTCCTTTAACCAGCGTCCTCTCTTTTCTTCTTTTCCTTCCAGTGTTCAACACTGCTCGACTTTTTCCAAGGCTCTTCAAACTTCCACAGTTGCTGATGCACAAATCAGCTTTCCAAATTGCTGGCCATTTCTAGGAACCAGCTTTCCATTGCTACAATGCCACGCTCTCCACACTGGCCACACTTCTGCCAGATACCATGGCTCCTTGTCCCCTCCAGCTCACACTTCCAGGGGGCGTTTGCCCAGCCTGGTCACTCAGGATCCTCTTTATCTGCCTGCCATTCTCTTCTCTCCTCTCCCAAAGGTTTTCTCTCTCTCTCTCTAGAAGGTCTCTTTCCTCCCCAAATGGTCTCTGTCTTCCCCTAGTCCCTGTTCCTTGCCTTTTTAGCCCCCTGTTTCTAGTCCAACTCCCTTTTTCTTTTTTCTTTTTCCAACTTCTACTCCTTGCAGTTTTTAACTGCCACACCAAATGGGGTGGAGCAAACTGCCACTGGCCAATGGGGGAGGAACACCTTCAGGGGGCAGGGCTAACTGCCACCAGCCAATGGGGGAGGAGCTCCCTTAAGGGGGAGGGGCTAACTGCCACCGCCCAATGGGAGAGGAGTACCTTGTTAAATGCCACAACCTGGGGTGGGGGGTTTAGGGGCACCCAGTTTCACTATTACATATGTGTTTTCATCTATATTTGTTTTCAGTTCTCTTAGTGACTGCCTTATTAAGCTTGGTGTGCCCTCATCTGGTGAGTATATGCTGATAATTGTTATGTCTTTTTGGTTGATTGACTCTTGAACCACTAAGTAGTGACCTTCTTTATCCTTTGTCACTTTTTTTTATTTTGAAATATGCTTTTTCTGCTATAAGAATGGCTACCCCTGCCTTTTTGGGGTGCCATTTGCTTGTAGAATTGTTTTCCATCTTTTTACCTTCAAACTGCTTATCTTTTAGAATCAGATATGTTTCTTGGAGGCAGCAGAATGTTGGGTTCTGTCTTTTAATCCAGTCTGCAACTGTGTCTTTTGACTGATGAGTTTAGCCCATTGACATTTAGAGTAATTATTGATGTTTGAGGTTCTAACAATGGGTTCCTAGTAGTCAATTGGGGTTCTGCCTTAGTTTCTTCTTTCCTTTGTTTTTATTATTCATGCTTTTTATTTTTCTGCAGGTTTAGGGCTTAGGGCTTCTTGCAGGAGTTCTTGGAATGGGGGGTTGGTGGTAGAAAATTTCTGGAGACTTTGTTTGTCTGAGAAGGTTTTAATTTTTCCTTCATAAAGGAAGGACTGTTTTGCTGGGTAGAGTATTCTTGGTTGGCACTTTTTGTCTTGGAGTGTTTTGAAGATGTGGCCCCATTCTCTCCTTGCTTGGAGTGTCTCTTCTAAGAAATCTGAAGTCAGTCCAGTTGGCTTTCTTTTGTAGGCTATCTGTTTCCTCTTGTTATTCTCATAATTCTTTTTTAAATCTTTGACTCTTGAAAGTTTTACTATGATGTGTCTTGCTGTGTTTCTTCTTTCACTAAGGTAGTTTGGTATCCTTTTTGCTTCCTGTATGTCTATTTTCATTACTTTCTTCAAGTTTGGGAAATTTTCCTCCTTTATTTCATTGAAAAGTCTTTCAGATCCTATATCTTCCTCATCCTTCTGGGATTCCAATCACTCTTATATTTGTTTTCTTTAGGGTATCTGGTAGATCTCTGATTTTTTCTTCTGTCTTCTCATCTTGTTTTTTTCTCTTTCTCTTTCTTCATTCTCTCTACTGTATCCTCTAGTGTGCCGATTCTTTATTCTATTTCTTCTAATCTGCTTTCCTGGCTCTTCCCTGCATTTTTTGAGCTCTTCTATTGCTCCTCTTATACCCTGTATCTCCTACAGCTTCTTATTTAGGGCTTCAGTTTCATTTTTCTGTTCAGCAATGATATTGCTCAATTTGCTGCATTCTTTTCTATATTTTTCTGCTACTTCTTTTAGTTCATTGAAAGCTTCTAACCTCTTACTTTCCCTTTTCTTCCCATCTTCCTTGGCCTCTTTGAGTGGTTTTATCACATTGATTCTGAATTCTTTGACATATGAAGGATTTCTTCCATGTCATCCATGTTGGTTTCTGCAGATTGTTTATCTTTTGTTGGTGAATTATTTTTCTTATGGCTTGCTTGAGTATCTGTATTCTTCCTCCTTCCTGTGTTTTCCTTTTTGGACTTGCTCTGCATATTGAGTGGCTGCTGCTCTAGTATTAGATGGCATATTGAAGCCTATCTAGTTGTGGTTAACTCTGCCTTTGTGCTTTTGCTGCTGTGATGATTATATCTTGTTTTAATTGGCTATTTGAGGGGACTAGTTCCTTTTCAGAGAGTGGATGTGGTGACTTGATGTGGTTTCTATTGCATTGTCTGTCTTCTTTTTTCATTGTTTCTCCTCTTTCAGATTGATGGGTCTTAAATATTTTGTAGTTCCTCTGAGCATCTCTGACTTGTCGTGTAACCCTTTTTGACTGGGGTGTCTTGACGCTCTTGGGTAGTGCATGTCTTTGTTTTTCAAGTTTGCATGTGAGCTTGTCACCTCCAAGTTGCCTTTCCCTGGGCCAGTAAAACTCAGTCTGTGCCTAGCCTGAATGGCAGAGGTCCATTGAGTTGCAAATCTCATGGCCCCACCCTATCTCCCAGGTGCGTTACCTTGGCAACTGGAAGTAGTTGGGTGCTGGCTCAAGCCTTCACCTGAGCCCCACTAGGCTGCTGGGGTGGGAGCTCATCTCCACCGAGTTGGATTCCCCTGGGCCAGTAGAACTCAGTGCATGCCTCATCTTGAGCCCCACTGGGTTTTGGGGTGCAAGTTTGTTGCCTCCAAGTTTTCTTTCTCTGGGTCAGTAAAACTCAGTTTGTGCCTAGCCTGAATGGCAGAGGCCCATTCTCCTGACCATTCTTAATGATATTCGGAACCCAGAAATATCCTGGCTTTCATAACACTTCTGTGCCTGGAGTGCTCTATTGCACTTTCATGTTCTCATTCAAGAACTCTGCTTACCACGATTTCTCTTCTCTCCCCATAAATGTTTCCTCTGTACTGAAGACTTCCCATCAGCATGCAAAAAGTTCAATTATTTTTGCCATCACAGTTTAAAAAGAAATCTCTTTCAACTTCTCGCTGACTACTAACTATTGCTTCACTTCTTTGTTTCCTTGGATGATCAAATGTGCAAAAAGAGTTGTCTATATGTGCTATTTCTGGATTCTCATTTGCTAAGATTTCTACACTCTTTGCTCACTCCACTCCAGGACCTTGTTTATCTAACATTATAAGAACATTCTCAACACAGAACTCACTCCTTTTGGAATTGCCTCTAATTTCACTGATGCAAATAAAATGCAAATAAATAATACACTGATTAAAGTGAAATAATTCACTGATGCAAATAAAAACCTATCTATATAGCACTCGCGAAGGTCAAGCCTTCCTTAAGCTCTTTCTGTTGCTTGATTTTTCTAACAAGTAATTGTCATCATTTTAGTCATCTTCTGTGGACTTGTATATTTGGTTTTTATGCCATCAGTTGAATGTAAGTTATTGGAAAATGTGGAATGTGGAAGCAGGTTGAGAGATGGAGCTTTTAGATAAGAGGAATACCTCCTATCTCTCTATCCTCCTCTGGCACACTAAAGGGTAAGCAAAAGCACATCTCTCACCTGTAACCCAGCTTCCTAACCTTTTTGGAATGTCCCAAGAGACATATGACCTATTAGTAATGACTGTTGCCCCCACAGGTAAGTTCTCCTGTTATCATGCATCCCCACATCCTCCCTGCTGTATGTCACCTATGCTTTGCTACTTCCTCATTACATCATTGTGACATTTCCTTGCTGGAGTATACAAGGGGCTTCTCAACTTCATTAAAGTTGGACCTTGACTTGCTTCCAGGATCCCCATTCTGTGTGCTAGCCTCACAGATTACTATCAATTTCTTCCATCTCATTTCTTCTTCGTTCCACACACAACTCCTAACAGAAAAATATTGCCAAAAATCAGCCAAGACATATAGTAAATCCTCTGAAGTAATGAATTTCTTTACTAATTTATTGAATACTTGCTTTTAACTATTTACCAAATGTGAGTTAAAAGAATATATTTTACTTATTGAAGAAATTATTTTATTCTTCTTGGTTCCCTTCATGGTTCTCTCATAATTGAAAATAAACATTTGTATCAAATAAACACAGAGAAAATGATGGGGACAAGGGTTTTGAAAAATAGGAGACCCTTTGCTTGATGATGACCCTTTTAATCCATCCTTTCCTCCCTGTCAATCCAAGTGTAAAAGGAGGCTAATAATAGGTAACAATTAAGCACTTACTATGACCCAGACATTGAATTGAATTCAATTGCTTGTATGAACTCAATTAAGAGATAAAATTAAGAGAATTCAATTAAGAGATTCAACACAGGTATAGTAACTTGCTCGAGGTTACAAAGATGAGAAATGCAGAGCTAGGACTTGAACACAGAGCTCTCAGAGCTCAGGAATGAACTCATAAACACTGAAATATGTGCTTGATAAGCTGTTCAGATATCCCTACCATCTTCTTAACAATGTTCTGAAAAGAGATCAATGTGATTTATAAATACAATAATTTTATGATGAAAACTTCATAAGATTAATGTTGAAAACATGAAATCTTTGGTTTTTAAGGGGGGAAGGATATCTAATTACCATCTCAGAATCTGGCAAAATGGCAACAGAACAAAATATGATGTCTGACCAATACCAATCATAAAGAGGAGGAGTGGCTGCTGTATGGAGTCCCTCTGTTGCTGTGGGGGCATCCACTCAAACCAGCAGGGTGAGCCAATCAGATCACCTGTCTTTGCATAGACAAGGCAATTTTTTAGCAGTCTGAGGCTGTTATTTGAAACACTTGACTTACCCTTCCCCCATCTTCACCTCCAGTCAAAACTCAGACAAGTGAATGCTGTCACTAACCAGAGCTTAATTACCTAGATATTAATAATATGAGCATGTGACCCTGTGTCAAATGTAATCTTCAGCTAGTGAAACTGGGTGCCTCTCCCCCACCCTTGGGGGCATGGCAGTTAAAAACTTATGGCAGTTAAAAACTGGTAGAGGAAGCACTGGAAGAGGATTTGCACAAGAAGCAGAACTATGTGAAGCTGATAGCAGAGAGGTTTTGGCACTGGAGAAGGATGTGGGAGTGGAGCCTTCCAGAGAGGAGAAAAGAGAATGGCAGGCTGGTAAAGAGTAGCCTAAGTGACCAGGCTGGGCAGAAGCCCCCTGGAAGAGTGAGCTGATGGTGGTGAGGAGTCATGGTGGCCAGCGGAAGAGTGGCAGTGTGGAGAGTGTGACACCACAGCAAAGTGGCCTGGAAAGCTGGTAGCTGGTGATGGCCAGGAATTTGGAAAGCTGATTTGTGTATCAGCATTTGTGGAAGAAGTTTGAAGCACCTTGAAGAAGTGGAGCAGCTTGAAATACTGGACAGAAAAGAAGAAAAGAGAAGATGCCAGAAAAAGACTGGACTTTGTAGAGTGCCAACCTCTGAGATTTGGAGGGGCAAAGGGGCACCAACTTGGATTGTGTCTTTGGGACCTTTGGGACTGAGAATGGTAACTAGGGTAAGATAACTGCCACTTGTGGCTTTAAGGACATTTCATTTTCCCTGTTGAACTCCTTTGTTAATAAAATCCCTTGTTAAACTGCATTTTGAGTGGCAGCTGCTACACATGGGTCATACAGACCTGTGGCTTCTAAGTTGGAGGCTTTTGCTCCCTTTTTGACCCAATTTTACTAGCACTAAATCTAGTGCTCAGAAACAGCTTACAAGTTGAGGCTGGCATAAGATATTTTGACCACAGCGTTAACCTTGAAGGGAGGTCATCACAGGTACTCAAAGATCTATAAAAATCTTAAAGTCTGATGTTCATGGAGGCAACCTTTGTGGATCCTGCTGCCCAGGTTCCTTCTTACCCATGATCCCATGCAGGCACCTATGTCCCAGCCATGCAAATAGGTGCAAAGACACTGGCCTATGAAATGACAGACACCTAAGGATCCTGGAGAGAAACAGGATGATGCTAACTTCTTGTAGGATGGGTATGAAGCCAGTTTTATTAAGCTAAAAGGAAACTCACTATTACAACCCATAAAAACTAAAAATGAAGAGACAGAAGAACATACCACAGATGCTGGAGCAAGGATACCTCTAGAGACATCTCAACCCAGCATAACTACAGGCAAAACCTACAGAGAAGTTCAAGGTAACAGTTACAACAAGTTTAATGAATATTTTTTTAAATGGATGACATAAAAGAGGCACAAGGTGAAGATCAGGAATATTTGAGATCGCTATAACTAAATGAATGACTCTAACAAGTAGAGTAGAGGCCCTGAACAGTAGACAGGTGCGAGTAATGGAGACAATGACTGACTTTGAAGGCACAGTGACAGAGAACACCCAAAAGAATAAAGATGAAAAAATAACTTTAAAAGACGAACTCAATGTAAGAACTCTTGGGGATAACCTAAATGGAATATGATGAAAATCCCAAAAAAAACCTAGTCTGTTCACCAGTGAAGATATTCAGAAAGCCAGTGGATACAAAGATAGATGTTTTTCATCACTGTTAATAAGAGAAATGCAGGTGAACACCACAATGAAATATCATCAAACTCTCATGAGAATGGCATATATTAGGAAGTTCCCCAGCAACAGCTGCTGGAGAGGGTGAAGAGAAAGAATGCTTTCACACTGTTGGCAGGAACAGGAAATGGTACAGTCACTTTGGAAGGTCATCTCGATTGACCTTAAAAAATGAATAATGGAAATACCATGTGATCCAACAATCCCACACTTGGGCATCTAGCCAAAGAGTATGATACTACCCAGTGAAAAAAGTTATATGCTCTACAATGCTTCTTGCAGCATTATTTACCACAGCTAAAACATGGAAACAACTTAAGTACCCCTTGAGAGAGGATAAGATAGGGTATATCCACACAGTGGGATGCTATACAACCACAAAGAAAGCTGAAATGCTGCCATTTATGTCAGAATGGAAGGAGAACAAGGGAAATGATGCCTAGCAAATCAGAAGGACATTTACATAGTGAATGGCTCTACAAAGCAAACTTTTTTATAAAAGCTACCAAATACTAACTCATGAGTTTTCAAAGGTTGAGAGGGGTAGATGATAGAGGAAAAGTTAAAGTAATATGATGTTGGCAATAAAAAGGGCCAAATGGGAACAGGATGGGAGGGACATTAGGATAAATAAATATAGAATAAGCATATATTTTAATATATATAAATAATTATAGAATAGATAGAATACCAAATCTCCAAATACAGTCACATTTAACATATAGAAGGTAAAGAAACTAAATTAAAAAGAAACAAATTTTCCACCCAAAGCATATATCATCGATTCAACTTCTCAACACCTAGTCTTTGTCTTCTCAGATGACTTTTGAATTATTTTTTTACTTTTAAATGCCTTTATCATCATCATCATAATTATTGTTTAATAATGATAATAAAATTAGTGGATCTGCACATAATTTCCATAAGGCTTTGAAAATGTAATGATATTATCTATACACTTGTCCAATTAAAAATATAATCAACCAATTATCAAAGAAGAAATTTGTTATCATCCAAATTTAACTCTCATAAAAGACTGTGCTAAGTTAGTAATTTTATTATCTCGTCAAATCTATTTTTAATACATAAGCATAACAAATAACACATAATAAAGAGTTTGCTATAATTGCAGTCACATAACAAATATCACCTACACATCTCATTAACTGGCATATGTAAAAAAAGCTAAAGAAAATAGCAAGAAAATATTTTCATCAGTAGCAAGCCAACAAAAAAAAATGATGAACAAGAAATGTTCAATCCAAGAAAACAATGAACATTTTATATTAGGAACTTGTTGATTAAATTCAATCAAATAATAGAAAGCAAACAAGAGGCTGTCTATGGGAAATCTATTAGCTAGAAAGAAATTTTGCTGGATGTGCCTGTATTCTGAAGTACAGTTGACAGGACTTTCTGATGGCTTGGCAGACTAGGAATGGGGAAAAGAGAGGCATAAAGGACAACTTCAAGATATTTCACTGAATAATTGAAAAAATGAAATTGCCTTTCATTGAGATGGCAAAACTATGGGGGAGAACAACTGTTAAAGAGCTGAACAGGAGCTCAATTTCAGACATATAACTTAAGAGATCTTGTAGAACACATGGCAAACATTTTAAGTAGATGGACAAACGTGCACTTCCAGGAGTCAGAAGAATGGGACTAGAAATGAAAATTGGAATCATTAATGTGTCAATGAAGTGAAAACATGATACTGAATAAGATCATCAAAGGGCTGAGTAAAGGTACAAAAAAGATCTGAGAATTGAAATCAGAATACCATAAATATAAGAACTAAGGATGTGGAAGATTTAAAAGGATTCACACATAAAGCAGGAGGAAAACCTAGAAAGGAGAGTGGTGTAGCAGAAGCTACAAAGATCAAGTGTTTTGAGAAAAAGGAAGTAATCGTGTATCCATTGCTGCTGTTGAGGGTGGTGGGGATGATCCTGGAGGTCATTGACTACTTTGATTAAAGCTGTACTGCTGGAGTAATAGAGTTGCAAGTCAACTCAGAATGGATTCATGAGAGAATGGGAACAAGGACAGCCTGTGGCAAAGACTTCTTTACTAGTAACTGCCCATGAGTTTTGTGACCATTACCCCTGGCCACATGACTAGTTCTCACCAGTCTGGGTACTGTCTCTGAGACTTAGGCAAAGAGGAACCACCAAATTATAGATATCTATTTTGATGTACTATAATTCAAATTGCCTACTTTACTCTTTCTGTTCAACTATAGACTAGATAGAAACTCTCCAGAATAGAGACATGAAAGACAAGAGTCAGAGAGATTTTTTATCTCAGTCTCTGGCTGTGAAGAGGGTGAAATATGGAGGAGTGTGTGACTTCCTTGGATCTAGAAGGCATGACTGAAAATGAGACTTGGAAAATTTGAAACATGGATGTGGTCACTGTTAGGAAGAAAATCTGCATCACCACATGTGGCAATGAATGTTCACAAAACTTACCATGATGATCTTTTTCACAATATATGTAACTATCCAATCATTATATTGAACACCTGAAACTAATATCATGTTATCTGTCAATTATACATACCTCAATAAGAAAAGTCACTCACTGAGGGAGAGAGAGAAAAATATCTCCTAGAAGTGCAAGTATTGAGACATTAAGTATGGGTTGATTTGATATTAAAAGAAAACAACAGGCAAGTGGAAAAGGAATTCTTGTCCTAATAGTTGTAAAATACCGTTTACTCATAAAATTACTTGCTTCTAATTTCCCAAAGAGGTTGCCAAATGCTAAACCAGGAGCTTTGGAATTATGTGATTGAACTTCATGGAGATGATAAAACCTTTTGACTTTCAGCTGACTAGTGGGTTAACAGCATTCATGACTTCCTAAACCTATAGTCACTCCCCAGCAGCTGCTTCACACAAGCCTATGAAATGCTCCTCCATTTCACATAATAACTGGAATAGAGTAAGTCCAAGATCTCTTTCATATATAAACCTTATGATATTATCTCTTTCAATATTGCAGTGAAGTTCTGATGTTCAGTCTCTCGGCGTCAACATAGGTTCAGTATATAGACAGCCTTCTCTTGAGATTCCAGTCACGAACTTGGAAATTCCCACACCACCCACACTTCTGGACCATCTGGCTAGGAATTGGGGGGAGGGGAATCCCAAAATCCTCCAAATTTCAAGAATACTATAGGATTACTTGCACTATTCAGAAATGCCCTATAGTTACAACTACAGTTTACGATTACAAGGAAGTTTTGGGAACATCCAGAATGCAAACCTTCTATCTTCTCTCCCTACAGAACCAGAATACATCACTCCCCTGGTAATTTGATGTGCCACTAACGAGAAAAAGCTCACCTAAGCCTCATAGTCAAGTTCGTATTTGGTATTTATTAAATTTGCATGGTTGACTGAATCCTGAACCACTGGCCACATAATTGAACTCAATAGAACTTCCTCCCTGGAGATTGGATTAATATTACCCCACCTCACCTGTCTAATCACATGTCTTTCTGGCATGGCAAGCCCCATTCTAAGAGACCATACACTCAGGTGTGATTCAAGGGTCAACTATAAACAGCAGATACTTCAATCACTCAGAAGATGCCTAAAGTTGAGACAATACTTCTCAGAAACCCAGTACAAAGACAGGAAGATTTTTTATAGACCTTTGTAGTCCCTTAAAAAAATGTCAAATACCATGCCTTTATTTTACTTGCAAATACAATAATCTGTAAACTCTTTAACATGACATAGGAAGAAATTTGGAGAAAAAAGTAAGCTCGATGGATGTTCTATGCCTCATACCTATAGTCTACAGCAATATAGTACAATATTGTGCACCCTTAAAACTTGTCAAGCGTGTAAACCATACATTTATGCAACTATAAATTTTCAAATGAGGATGAAGGAAGACATTCTAGGAACAATAAAGACTGAGAAACTTGCAGGCTTACCATGTAAGAAATGGTAAGGGGAGTCATTCAATTTAAAATGAAAGGACACTAGACAATAACTTGAACCCACATGAAGAAATAAAGACCCTGGGTATAGGTAAATACATACATAAACACATGGGTAAATACAGACAGTCAAAATTTTAATCTCTTATTTGTAAACCCTCCCATGTGATTTAAAAGACAACTGCATAAAGCAGTAATTATCAAATTGTTGATGGGTTTATAATGTATAATGATGTAATTTGTATGACAATAATAGAACAAGGAGGAAGTAGGATGTGGAGATATGTGGGAGCTAAGCATTTGTATGCAACTGGTATTAATTCCTATAAAAGAGCTGTTTGTTATTATAAGATATGCAATTAATATGTTAATTTCAATCCCCAGGGCAAAAACTAAGAAAATAACTCAAAATATATGTAAAAGAAAGAACAAGGTAATTAAAATGTTACAGTAGAAAATAACTTTTTAATATGAATGAAGGCAGTGGAAGAAAATAGAGGAGCAAAGCGTATATAAGGTATACATGAACAATTAGTAAAATGACAAACATGAAAACTACCTCATCGGTATTTGCATTAAATGTAAATGGATTAAACACTGTAAGGCAAGGTGGTGTTAGAAAGCATAAAAACGCTTGATCCACTGTGTGATAGCTATAAGGTATTTTAGGTTCAAAGACAATTTAGATTCAAACAAAAGCTTGAAAGTAAAAGAATCAAAAAAAGATACAACTTGTAAATGGAGTTACAAGGAGAGCTAGAATGACTATACTAGAACCAGAAAAAAATGGTCAGTAAAGACACAAAGAGATGCTCAATGCCATTAATTCAAACCCTGAGGTACCACTGATACCCCATTAAGTTTGGATAACCAAAATGGCAAACAACTTGTTAGTGATGATGTGGAGGAATTAAAGACATCATCTATTGCTGAAGAGCATGTAAAGTCATTCTATCTCTGGGATGGCATGGCAAATTCTCAAAACCTTCAACATAGTGATCATATGAAATTTCAACTCTAATTCTATGCCTGTGCTTAAGGGGAACAAAAATATTCAGCTACTTGAAAACTTGTAAGTGAATGTTCATGGAAACTATTTTTATGATAACGGCAATATGAGAACAATGCAAAGGGTCATCTACTGAGGAAGAAATGACCAAAGTATGGTCTTTTATAAGCAGTAGAATGCTATTTGATCATTAAAAAATGAAGTACTGGACTGGGAATGGTGGTGCATGCCTGTAAGTGCCAACCTAGGCAGCCACGGCCAGGACCAAGGATTGTGGTGCGAATCCCTCCAGGGGCCCATAGCAAGACCTGGTCCCCAAAAGATATAGCTGATGTGATGGCATACACCTGTAATCCCAGCTATCTGGGAAGCTGAGGTTGGGGATTACTTGAGTCTGTGGTACCCGAGGCAACGTGCGCCTGTGGTTTCACAGGCAAAAATAGCAAGACCTAGTCTCAAAAAAAAAAAAATTAACTACTGATAAATGCTCCAATATGAGTGAACCATGAAAACATGCTAAAGGAAAATGCCAGGCCAAAATATAAATTAAAAAGGCACCATAGTTAAGGGAATATATTTCTTATTCCCCTTTTATACAATATCCATTGAGACAGAAAGATTCATTGTTACAGGGAAATGGGAAATGAGGGGGTGACTATGAGGATGTGAGCATTTTTTTGGAGTGATGAAACAATATACAATTAGTGGTGCTGTTGCACAATCTGTAAGTATTGTACAACTATTTGTGCATTAAACAGGTGGATCTTATGCTATGTGATTTTCACTATAAAAAAAATAACCAAGAAGCATGAATAATGACAAAATGAAGGTAAAATTTGATGGTTATGTGATGGATTTATGGCCATTCATCCTATTTCCCGCTCTACTTGTAACTTTGAAAGTCATTACAGTTAAGCATTGCTTAAAATGCTGGAGAAGTGTGCTTAACATCAAGCATTTACTTTAAATGAATAGATCATAAAAGAATAGATCAGAAGACTCATTCAATATTGTACTGGAGCTGGTAGGCTGGTCAGAGGGTGGCAGGGAACGTAAGGCACATTGTACAGTGATAATAGGGGTATCTATGCTAAATGAGATTTTTAAATTGCCATGATTCAAAACATGCTTGCCATGATTAGAAGTACTTGGTGATTGGGAGGGGGACCATGGATCTGAGTAAAGAACTCAGGGTGCCTTATGTTGACACAACTGAGAAGGTGAGAACTTAGTCCCACTCAATCATATACCGCCTTGTAAGTCAATGTTACTTTAATAAGCAACAACAGCAAAAATGAATAAATGGGGAAAAAGGGAAGGCAGGTTAAAAAATGGATACAAGAAAAGATAATAAAATAGTATGGAAAGTTTGCCATAGGCAATGGTAGTAATGGAAAGCAAACTTGACATCCGTTACTCACTGCCTTTGTAGTAACAGTCACTGAAAATACAGAACTCCAATGCTGTATTTTGTTAGTCTTCCTCCTAAAGGTTAAGCATCCCTCATGACATATATTGACTCAACAATAATGTTTTGTTGAGAAATTTCTATCTAAAGCACATGTACACTTACAATTTTTCAGCTTCTCAAGATCACTGTCAAAAGTTAAATTAAAACCTACATTGTGTTGTCACTTGCATGTGGACTATGGAGAGAGCAAACAGAGTTAGTCAAAATCAAACTAAAAACAACTCTCAGAAAACTGACTCCAAAACTGAGGTGTGCCAGAGGGGGTGGGGGGAAGAGCATGAACAAGGTGAGGAGGGAGACATGGCACATGGGGACATGGCACTTTGGTGGTGGTTGTGGTGGAGGAACAGTGCCTGAAGAGGGAGACCCATATTCCTAAAACACAGGAGGTGAGGTAAAGCAATAGCACCTCAATAAAAAAGCAAATCTACATTGACCCTTGACTAAATTGCCAGCAATCGAGACAGGCATATTCAAAGAAGTACTTCTGTGTTCCACTGTAAGCTGTGACTAATCATTCTTCATGGGTTACTATGAATTAGCTATGGTGGGATTCATACTCCGGATAAGAAGATCATACTAGTCATTCAAGCAGATGTGGTTAACATTTTGTGGCCATTTTTAAAGTTCAGAGTAAGTCAGAGAGAAGGTACAAAGGTCATTTATAAAATTGAAAACTTGCAGTCAAAGAAGTGACAAAATACTTAAAAATGAGCACTTAAAAAGAGGTGACATAGTGGTTTGAGCTCTGGCAATAGAGTTTGCTTAATAGCATGTGTGATTACCACTTGAATTGTCTTCCCTTCATGCATCTGCTCATTTGTTCCAACATTTTTAAGGACATTATCTACACACAAGGCACTTTGATATGTGGCTAAATCCTATGCTGCTAGATGAAATATACTGAGAACACATGCTTAGTATTATCAGAAATTCATGGCTATCTCCTATAAGACTATTTAAATATTTAATGCCCCAAATAAGCATGGCTGCATCATTCCATGCCACGAGGGGTGGGAAGGAGGAAAAGAGGCAGCCAGTTGCTGTTGTGAGCAGGATGTGCAGTCTGTTCAAATCTAACTCAGCTGCCATCCCCTGGAAAAGAAGAGCCTATCAACGCAGGGTTGTTAGAAAGAACAGAAGTGGAAAAATGTGGGATGAAAACTGTGTCCTATAAGTCACTGTATAAATCTCTTTATTAATGAGGATGCCTTTGACAGTAATGGATTCAACTCCCAATAAGTATGGGGATGTTAACGTCTTGGTATCAGAAGCAAAAAGTTGATAAAAGCATAAAGAAGTATGCCTTCTTTCTTATCCCTCTTTAATGGATCCTTTTTACATCCAGTGTCTAATAACCAGGGGCCATGCTATGGAACCAATATTATGGTTGTAGTTTTCTACCATGCTCAGAAACTGTATTCTTGTCTATACACCAGAGATGAAATGAATCATACTAGTACCTTTCTTACCCACTTTGTGGAGATGAGCGAAGAATACATGCTGTGTGCACATACTATGAAAAAGAGCATGTTAAATAGAAATATATTTGATTATATGAAACAGCAGAATTCAATAATGATTTAGGTTAACAGATCGTGCTTCTGATTTTGAGAGGCAACACAATGGTATGGCTATCCACAAACTCAAGCCAGAGTTCCTGCATTCACAACTCACCTACACCAAGCAATGCATTTCTCTTTCTGCCCCTATGTTCTCATCTATATGCCAGAAGAATCACAATAGCCCTTATCACCTAGAATTATAATAAATATCAATGAGTTAGTGTCTGCAAACTTCTGAGAATGACAGTAGATACTAGTGAGTACTATAGAAATTTTATTATTTTTCAAAATAGTAGTTTAATCTCTGTCTATGGTAATAAATAGATGATAGGTGGATCTGCCTATTCTTACTTAATATTATTAAAAAAAATATTCTACCTGACAAGAACAATAATTGCTTTGGAGTTGCTTTATTCCTTGATATAGGCAGAGTCCAGAGATCCAGCTAATTGTAAATGCCTTTCATTTCCATAGCTGGTTACAGGTCTGGAGAAACTAGCAGCATTGCTGCAATCTTAGTGTTTAGAATACGATAAGGCTCACGTGTAGATTATATATCACGGGTTACACTCCGCTTGTGCTTGTGAACTGTATTCTCCGGTGCCAACATTTGCCATTTAATGAGTGGCCATCTGCTTCTGTCCTGAAGACATGGCTAGGTTTGAGAAAGTGGATTAGTCACCTCTCCTTAGAGTCTGCAAACATTCATTGTGTTCGCTGTATCCCTTTTGGTTAGGGAACTTTGCACACAATAAAGTAGCAACTCCCTGGTCTGTAATATCAGAATTGCTTGCTAAAGAAGCCTCCATTGTGACCATTTCCACTTCCCTACTGTTTCCTATGCTTCTGGGATGCCCTGAGGGAGAAAGTACAACACACAGCATCTGAAACATGGGGTAGAGCATCCTGAAGTTCAGAGTTCATCCTGCAAATGTGTTGACACTTGAACAAACCCTGGAGCCTATCTTCTGTGACTTCCTTCCTGGGAGACTTTATAGACCTGTTTCAAAATATCCAGACATTAATGTCCCTTTGCAGAATCAGATAATGACGCATCAGAGAGAAACAAATTCTCTGCCTCAACCTGGCGGTCCGGCACTACAAAAGTAACCAGACTTCAGAAATAGCAGTAAGTACATCAAGCAAAACCCCAATGCAATACCAAAGAGAAAGGCTGCTAAGTGCATCCAAGTGGAACTTGAGGGTATCAAAGAGAAATAATTTATAGTATTTAATGAAAACCATAGATGTGAATGAAACTATTATTTCAAATTTAATGAACCATAAACAACAATATGGAGTCTGAAAAGATGTCAAGGTCAAGGGATAAAGAAAATACACCTATATGCAGAACTTACTTGATCTATTTAATAAGAAAAATTCAGAAATCATCTTCTTTGTAACATCACTTAAAAAGAAAAAACTCACAGAAGCAAGTGATAAAATGAAATAAGACCTAAAGAGACCAAGTCATTGTGTGCTTGTCGGGTTTCTCCAGTGTAAAGCCAGTCTCTGCCTTCCATTTCCACACAAAACTCTTTTGTTTATATATTTATGTGTATATATATACAGATATATATAAATACATTACATTATTGCATTCCCCAGGGTTCTCCCTCTACCTTATCACCGGTGAACCTTCATCTTGGTCTTCTTATGTTCCTCCTTTCCCTGATTTCTCCCTACCTGCTTGCTCCAGTTCTGTTGTCAGCTTATTTTGACTTTTTATTGGCCTTTTGTTTGTTATTCTTATATCCCATCTATAGGTGAGGCCATCTGGTTCCTGTCTTTCTTTCTGACTTATTTCTGCTAATATTCCCTCTAGGTCCATCCATGTTATCACAAATGTCATATCTGTTGGTTTTGATTGCAGAATAATATTCCATGGTGTAAATATACCATATTTTTTTTCAACCATTCATCAGTTTTGGGGCATTCAGATTGTTTCCAAATCCTGGCTATTGTAAATAGTGCTGCGATAAATATCTGAGTACAGGTGTCTTTTTGAATTAGTGTTTTGGTGTCCTTTGCACAGAGTCCCAGAAGTGGGATTGCTGGATCGATTGATAGTTCCATTTGCAGTAGTTTAAGAGTCCTCCACACAGCTTTCCATAGTGGCTGTAAGACCTGAAACCATAAAATACAGGAAAATATGGGCAAATCACTCCAACACTTAGACTTCAGAAACCCCTTTCAGGACACATCTATAGGTGCTAAAAAATGAAGAAAAACAAACAGCTGGGACCACATCAAATTAAAAAGCATCTGCACAGCAAAAATGACAATAATGGAAACAAAATGACACACAGCCGAATGGGAAAAAAATCTTTGCCCTTGGTACAAGTGATAATAAAAATCCACAAAGAATTCATACAACTTAGCAAAAACAAAGCAAAAAGCCCAGTCAAAAAATGGGAAGACACTTCTCCAAAGAGAAAATACAAACGGCCAGTAGGCATATGGATAAATGCTCAAGATCACTAATAATCAGGGAAAAACAAATCAAAACCACAATGAGATACCATCTTACACCAGTAAGAATGGCCCATATCAAAAACAAAACAAACAAAAATGGGCAACAGCAAGTGTTGTTGTGGATGTGGAATGGTGGGAATGCAAACTGGTCCAGCCACTACAGAAGCTGTGTGGGAATCTGCACTATACTCTTTCGAACGGTGTCACTGTACACAGTCCACAATCTAGGTGGAAGTTTATGCTCCATCTTTGTTGATGGAAAGTGGAGAGTATCTACATTAATTAATTCTCTGTGTTCTGTTCTTTCTCTACCAATGATTTATCCAATCATGGATTTATGTTGGTAATGACTCATTCTTGGATATGTTGGCTTGGATATGTATGGCTTATGGATATGTTGGCACCCTTATTAGTTGTGCTGAAATTGTTCCAGCTTTGAACATTGGGAGGTCTTTTCGTTTGTTCCTGTGCTCCTTTGAGATGCCACCCAAATTGTAGTTGCTTTGATCTCCTCTCTGCTTTCTGGCAGCACAAGCTGCTGCAGGCTCATCTTGTATGATGCGCTGCCCTAGTGCTAGAATGCACCATTTTTTTCAAAGAGCTATACTTTAAAGTCTCCTTTTTATGTGAATATTGTCATATGATTAAAAAATAAGGTCAATTTAATTTTCCCTTTCTTTTTATTTTTACTTCTTATTTTAGAACTTTGGTAATATTAGCCAGTTCTTCCTGCAAGAAATCCATAAAAACCATATATTTATCTCTGTGTGAATGTTTTGTTTTTTATGTATTAACTGGGTTATATTTTCTTTTTTATAATTTTTATCGATTGCACATTATATAGCTACCTACCTATCTATATATGTGTGTATGTGTACATATATAAATTATATCATTGTCTCCCCCGAAGTTCTTCCATCACCTTGTCACCCATGAACCATCTTAATCTTTTGTGCCTTCCCATCCCCCACTTTTCACCCTCCTACCCCTGTCTTGCTCTATACGTCAGTTCTGTTGGCTTGTTTGTTTTCCCTCTATTCCTCATATAAGTGAGACCATCCAGTATTTCTCTTTTTCTTTCTGGCTTATTTCCACTAACATGATTCCTTCTAGCACCATCCATGTTGCTGCGAATGACATGGTTGTCTTTTTTGATTGATGCGTAGTATTCCATTGTGTACATATACCACATATTTTTCACCCACTCAGTGGCTTGGGGATATTTGGGTTGTTTCCATATCTTGGCAATTGTAAATAGTGCTGCAATAAACATCTGAGTACAGGTATCCTTTTGAATGAGTGTTTTTGAAACCTTTGATTAGATTCCCAGTAGTGGGATTGCTGGATCATATGGCAGTTCCACTTTCAGTTGTTTGAGGGTCTTCCACACTGCCTTCCATAGTGACTGGGCCAGTTTGCACTCCTACCTGTGTGTGAATGTTTTTATGAAAAACAACAACAACAACAAAAAACACCTAGACTAGTAAGTCCAAAAACAAACCTAGACTGTAATAAAATAGCTGAGAAAAAATAGTGTAGCCATTAATATTAGATAACTATGGTAAAGTTTGGGAAGGTGTATACTTCATAATTTTTATTAGTCAAGATCTCATATGTAAAAATAAAAAAATACCAGGAAAATATTGAAGCAAAAACCTAAACATCTTGAGTGTAAAATGGCTTCATATTTGGCTACTATAACTAACACTTCGATGAACATTGTGAATAGCTCTGTGTGTTGATAATACATGTTTTTTAGTTGTATTGTGTGTGTAGACCCAAGTGCAGAACAGCTGGATCATATGGTTGTTCCATGTTCAAGTTTGTTGATAAAGTACTAAATTGTATTCCAAAGTATTTGTATACTTTTGCATTCACATCACCGATGTACAAAGTGTCCCCTTGTCCACATCCTTGCCAACACTTGTTACTCTCCAACTCTTTTCACAGCCATGATAGAGGGCTTGTGTGCTAGCTCACTGTGATTTTGACTTATAGTTCCTCAACAGCTAATGAAGTTGAGCTATATTCCATGTCCTAGAGCAGCCACTTGCTTTGTTGTTCTAAATCTCTGAGTTTCCAGTAAATTTCATAATTGTCTCATAGCCACAACTTTATGTCCATGTATCTGAAACAGAATACTTAATGAAATAAATTCCAGTCATTTTAAATGTGATATGATAACAGAAAAGCAAATATGATCTACTTGATTGATACAAAAGGTGAAGACAGAATACAAATATACCAAAATATTGATAGTTATTATCTTTGGGTGGTATAATTTCAGGTAATTAGAATTTTCTTTTTTGTATCTTGTTTTGCTTTATAAAGTCTATCTAATTTGAAATAGATTTTCTTTTAATCAAAGTAAAACTAATGTAATTCAAAAAATCAAATATTAGCACAAGGGTTATAAAAAATTCTGGGGTCTATTTTATGATGCATCAACTTTATTTGCCCTTCCCCAAGGTATAGCCAACTTCAAAATTTTAGATTTTTTTTCAGTGTTACTCTTGCATTTCTAAAAGACTTGGTGTATTTCTATTTCCTGAATTTTCAATTATACACTATAAATTTCAGT
The DNA here is from genome assembly GCA_004024945.1 of Uropsilus gracilis. Classification (NCBI taxonomy): domain Eukaryota; kingdom Metazoa; phylum Chordata; class Mammalia; order Eulipotyphla; family Talpidae; genus Uropsilus; species Uropsilus gracilis. The sequence goes on from PVHY01000264.1 coordinate 219,982, forward strand.
TAGGTAAAGGACAACCAGCTATTTATATGGTTACTATCCATTCACCTTCACATTGAAAGAGGTTTTTTTGGTCATTTTTCTAGTTTCCTCACAATTTTCAGATATATAACCTATGTCAGTGTTTACATTATGACAACCTTTTACATATTGATCTGAGATGAATGATCAGTTTTATTCCTATAATATGTTCTGTAACTTTTTAAAATTATTTAATTGAGGTAGCATCGGCTTACAGCACTGCATATGTTTTAAAGGTATAGGTTCACATCTCTTCAATTGTTTGTTACCCCACCACACTTACTACCAAAGTACCAGTAACCCTCTACTATAGGCCATTTGTCATACCCCCACCCCTACTCAGGGAACCAGGATTTTGCAATCAAATTTCTAGGGTTTTTGTTGGTGGTGGGTTGTTTTGTTTATTTTCTTTTATTTTGTGTGTGTGTGTGTGTGTGTGTGTGTGTGTGTATACACCTGTTAACCATCTCATTCTTTTTTGCCCTCAGTCTCCCCCATTTTCTTCCCCCTCCTCCTCTTTTGCTCTTTCAATTCTGTTGGTTGTTCTGATTTTTCTTATTCATTTGTTTTTCATTGTATCCTTCATATAAATGAGACAATCCTGACATGTTCTGTAACTTTTTAAGGGAATTAACAATAATCTTATATGTGTGTGTGTATGATTCCAAAAATCTCTGAAGATGCTAGCACTCTTTTACTGTACTACTGCACATACTACAACTTGTCAGCTCCGTTTTTCTCTTTTAGTGACACTGGGAATGTCCTCACATATCTGCTTTCAGTCTGGAATAGCTGTCCTTTCTGCCTGATGCAGAGCCGCCATTATAAGGATTCCCTACAACTTAACCCAAAGAAATTCTTTTCTTCTCTTTCCTATGTTGGAGCTTGTTTTCTGGACATCAAACCATCCCCAGGGTGTTAATGTAGCACATCCTTCAGGAGCATTTTGAGAAATGATGCTTGAGAAAGAGATTGTTTTTGAGATCTTGTGCTCTAAAAATATCACTATTCCACCATCATATTTGATGGATCATTTGACTTTGTATGGACTTCTAGATTTAAAGAAAAAAATGCCCTGTTTTCTTCATTGCCTTTAGATTCCAGTTTTGTTCAGGGTTGCAATGTCATTCTGATTCACAACACTTTGTATATGACCTGACCTAGTTTTATTTTTAGATGGTTGATCTCTAAAGACTTACAGGATCCTTTCTTCTCTACTTCTATGTTTCCACCCACTACTTGATATTAGACTGCATGAATTGATTCCTGAAGTTTCTTTTCTTCTATCAGATTTTACTGATGCACCACTCACTTCCATAACTATGTAGCCTTCAGAATGTCCCAGCCTCCGCCAGAGCTCCAGCGTCACTCCCCCCATCAGCAACCTGCTTCTGGATTTCCTTCAATTTTCTCTTCTATTTTTTCTCTTTGAATTTTTGACACTTCATTGTTTGCTTGTCACTCAGGGAGACTTTCTCACTTTTCTATCCAAACACTTTAATGACCAACTTTATTCTGCAATTGTTTTCTTTTTTTAATTTTGAATAGCTCTTACTCTTTGAATATACTTGATTTAAAAATAGCATACTCTCTTGTTTGATCACTTTCTTCCATCCCTTTCTTTCTGCTTCATATGTTATGTCCTCTGAGTTTCCCCTGCTTTATTTTTCATGTTGTGTTTTAAGCAGAATGCTTTCCTGTCTGCTGATATGTGACTGGCAGTTTGTATTTAAGGCTGAAGTACTAAAGTGGGGGGTGGGTGGGTAGAGGAAACCCACGTGGGCTCATCATGTAATCAGGTAGGAATCCTTCAGGCATCGTCATTTTTTTTTTTTTTAACATATGCCACTTTCCCCAGACACAAGAGCTCCAACCTCCTCTTTGGAGTATAACAACCTGTCTGCCATCATTCTCTCAGGAAATTAAAACTCCTGTCTTCTGCTGATAGGTTTTGGAGAGGATCTAGGTGTCCTTACTATAGACTTCTGACCATAACTGCTATTTTCAGCCATGCCAAATGCACTTCTGTTTACAGAGACACCTTCGCACCTTCGTGCTATAAAGGCAGCTTTGCAGAGATTGGGAAATAAACAAAACAATGTGGAAATCGGCACAGCTAGTAATGAGATTCTAACCCCCACTTTTCCCACTTTGCCCAGGTTTTTACCTACCAAATGGGAAGCTGGGAAGAAAGAAGATACTTGGTTTACAGCCTCTGCTGTAAAGAGGATTATCCCCTGTTGTCTTAAGTCAGTTACCACTTCTTTCCATATGACCAAATTTTTGTTTTTTTTATTTAGTTTTGAAATGTTGACATGTGTTCATATTTCATTCCTTTCTACATATATTCATTCCAGAAAGATTTTAGAAGTTATCATCGTGCATCTCTTGGGGTAATCGATGGACAGAAGTGTCTTTCTATTTTTCCCACGTACTTAGTGTTAAGTTCATTCGGCCCACATGAGCACGTTGTGGTCTGGGTATCCTGATGGCAAACTTGCATCAGAAACAAGCATGTAAACAACTGAGATGCTCCAGATGTCTAAATTGCAGCCCCAAACGTTTTAAGAAGATGGGAATTGGCAGAACCAGAAGCACCAAAAGCTTAGTTATTTTTCTCATGTTCAATTTCCCTGCATGGAAACAGCATTCCAAATACAGAAGTGTTGCATATCCATCCTGCTGTTGTTAGTAAATTTTTCTAGAAGAACTTGGGGGAAATTATTATAAGAGAAAATCCAGTGACCACTGCCTCATCTGACTTGGGAGACCGAGACAGACTCGCTCCCAGGACACCGACAAGGAGTTCCTGCCCGGTACACGCTGAGTCTTCAGCTACTGTCAGCGTAGGTTCTTGGAAACTGCGACTTTAAGTCAAAACAAATACATAAGGAAATACATGCCTCCAGGTCTTCGAATAATGCTTTTTCATTTGATGTCAGCCAGGATTCTTTGTTCTCATAAACTTATAACAGCGATAATAAACAAGACCACGTTTGAGGGCCTTCTGTCTGTGTGGAACCTCAGCATTCCATGAGGCAGTGTGCAGTGTTGCTTCTGAGTGCATCATGAAGCCGAGCAGAGGGAATGACATTCTTTGAGGATAAACAACACCATTTAGAGAAATCTTGGCGGCTATGAAAATGCCTGCACGAACGTTACAGTTTGTATGATTTGGCAACTTTATAATTTTCACAGATTCGTGAGAGAGTTCTTGAGAAAATGAAAAGTGTGTGGCCGGGCTCCTCACCTTTGCCACAGGAAGCATCCCTAGACGAAACAGGAATCGGTGGAATTAAGCTCTAGCCATTCTTTCACGTTCCCTTTTCTAGAAAGACCCATTAGCTCCCTGAATTGCACCCATACCCTCCTGATGATACCTGTTCACTGGCTCCACCAACATTCTGAGTACTGGGATGGTTATGCCATCCTAATAAAATCCTCTGGATGGATGGTGGTACCAGAAACAAACGTGCTGATTGCTGAGTAAACATCCCTCAGGGAACGTGAAATGCCTTGATTCCTCTCACCTGGACTGTCTAGCACATTCTGGGATATGGATGTGAGAAGATTTCCCTCACATCCCTTTGTGCCTTGTAAAATCCCAGCACTCCTGCCATTTGAGGAGACAGTTGTTTGTTTGTTTGTTTGTTTGTTTGGGGGGCTACCCCACTGACTTTCTTAGAGATCTCTTTCTTAGAAGTCTCTCTAAGCTCCTTCATGTAAAGACAACTCTCAAAATTCACAATTGATCTTTTGGATGAGAGCACATGATCCTGTTTGGTTACAGATTATGTCTTCCCCACAATCACAAAAGTGATAGAGTGGTGGATGCCAAACCAAAGTACCAGTTTCTGATTTCAACTGGTTTATGTTCTATCCTTCTAAACAAACTACTTTGCAACCAGAGAGAAACATCCCAATTCCAGAATTCTTTGTAGGGCTGTATGTCTGTAGCATGACATTAATTTCAAGGCATTCAGTAGTAAACATGGAAAGACACATAGCATTATGATGCAGATTTAAGATGATGACATATATGACATGTCACCCACAGTTGTAGTTTTGTAAGTACTAAAAGCAACAGCTGTTTAGTTCAGACCTACTATGAGCTGGGCACAATGGTAGGTGCTGAGTGTCATACTGACCAAGGCATAGATAGCTGCAGTCCACAATAAAATATATGACCCAGTGAGGAAGAGATAATAAATGATTACTATGAAGGAAACAGAAGGATTGCAATGGCAGAGAATGATGATGTTGGGGGGAGGGGAGGAAGGGCGACTGATGATTAAAAGGCATAATATTAAAATAGTTACTGGAGGTACTGATGGTCTTTCAACAGTGAGACATCAGTATTGAAATCAGCAAAGGACAGATAAAGGACAGAGGAAGAGAAAAATCTGGTATGACATCACTTTAGCCAAGAGGAGGTCATTTCCACAGAAGGTGCTTTGCTGCCTTTAATGATCCTTGAAGAATTTTATCTCTATTATAGTGAAAATAATATTTAAAACTCATGTTTATTTTCCTCTTGCCAGTATCGTTGATTAGCTCCTTTCCTCGGGGGCTCCATTTTGCCGATCAGGTCACTGGTTAGGGAAGCAAAACTACAGTCATGAAAGATTCAGAGTGGTTGAGTGATATGGGGGGAATCTTCCATTCTTCCATGAAGGCAGCTTCTTTTACTGCACAATTTTTAATTGCAGTAAAAGCACATGACATCAATGTACCCTTTTAACAATATTCAGTGTACTTTAGAGAATCGCTGGCTATACACCCATTATTGTACAACAGATCTCAAGAAATTTTCAGCCTGCATGATTGAATGTCTATATCCACTGAACACCAACTCCCCAGTTCCCTCTTTTCTCAGCTCTTGGAAACCACCACTCCACAGTGTTTTTATGGATTTGACTACGTTAGATACCTCATCTAAGTGGTTTCATATAGTATTTGCCCTTTTGTGATTGGTTAATTTCATTTTGTATCATGTATGACTTCATCCATGTTGGGAAATGTGATAAGATTTCCTTCTTTCTTGAGGCTGAGAAACATCATCAGGATGTATTTTTATATCATGTTTTCTCCATCCATCCATTCATTAGCATTTAGGTGTTTCTGCATCTTGGCTATCATGCATGGTTAGTACTGCAGTGAACACAAGAGTGCTAATCTGTCTTGCAGCCCCTGAATTCAATTCTTTTGGATAAAAGAGCCCAAAGTGGGATTGCTGGGTCACATGATTGTTCTATCTTTCATTTTGGAGACACCTCTACATTGTTTTCCATTGCATCTGCACCATTTTACAGCACATTCAAATATCTCTATACCTTTACCAAGTCTCGCTCTTCTTTTTTTCTTTTTGTAGACACAATTCCCTTATAAATAATATTTTCTAGAAAATGGAGTTTGATATTGTACAGTTCCACTTGCATATCACAGCATAAGGGCATACCATGGCCACAAAACTATTTCAGACTTCCAAGTAGTTTTCCTTTAACTATGAAGACTAGTTACCACCATCAAACTTGTTTTTAGTAAACAGAATTTTTGACTTCATTCAACCAAAGTATCTTTTACCTCTTTGTGGGCATAATCCTTTGCAGATAGGAATAAAAACCAGATTCTCTACATCAAGTTCCCATCTATGCTGATAGGTCTTCTTATGCTGTCCTAAGGCTTTAAGATAAAAGGAGGAACTCACAGGAGGAAGTTGCATACAGGAGATAACATCTTCACATCTTCCCTTTCATCAACTAGGGGTCTGGCTTTGGTGTGAGGCTCTTGACCTGGAATTTTGTAGATTCCATCAGCCCAGCTTAGCTCCACCCTTTGCTTTTCTGTATCATAGCAGCCATCTTACCTAACATGTGTGAGGTCCTTTCTCATTGTGTGTTTAATTTCTATACCCTCATGATTAATGATGTTAAGCATATTTTCACATGCTGGTTGACCATTTGTATATCATCTTTGGAGAAATGTCTATCACGCCCTCTCTCCATTTTCCAGTTGGATTATTTAATTTTTTTTTTCAGGGAAAAGTGTGAATGCAAGTCCCAGTCCACAAGTGTGTAGCAGAATTTCCCACATTTAAGGACAGTACAAGGGTCAGCAGTGCATAAGCCTCACTCTGGGAAGATAATCTTCATGATCACAGTTTCTCCTCTGCCAGGTAAGTAATTGAGTAATTTGATATTTGTTATTGACTGATAAGTGCTCTTTATATATTTTGGATATTAATCTCTTATTCAAAATATAGTTTGCAAATATTCCACTATGTTTTGTACAATGAATTTTCACGCTGTATTTTTTTATACTTGCAGAAATGTTTGAGTTTAATGTAATCCCACTTATATATTTTTGCTTTTGTTACCTGTGCTTTTGCTGCATATCCATATTTTATGATTTTTAATCTAGTTCCCCAAATTTTTGTGTTTACCATATCAAAAATGAGAACACTCATTTGTAAACTGATACATTCAGTGTACTTTTATTTCTTGCACAATTGCAGTGAAACTCAAGTTAGAGCTTGCATGTGTTTTAGATCTTTGGCAGCCCTTGGTCATAAATCCAGGCCTGCCTGGCCTACTCTAGGGTACCATATAACCTATTGAGTTGATGTTCTCTCTGTGGTGATATCACTAGCAACAAGTTCTATAATTCAGTGACTTCAGTGATCCACAAGATCACTTAGAGGATCAAACACTGAATAAAATTGATATATGAAAAATAAATATTAGGAATACCAAAAAAATCAAGTAGAATATCACTTGCAGATGATAGCATTTCTCATCTCACAAACCTAAAGAATAAACTGAAAAACTAGCAAAAATATTTACTGAAGTAATGGGCTCCATAACCAATACAGGGAATTTATAGTTTTTTCCATAGATCAGAGTTAATTAGCTTAAAAATACAATAACAGAAACTTGCCATTTCCAACAGCTTGAAAATCCTGAACCACATCGTCATAAACTCAGTCAGAAGTGTGCAGATGCCAAGAAAGTTACAAAAGTCAGGTAAGTGGCATAAAAGCTGACATGAATAAATACCGAAGCATATTTGCTTTTGGATAGGGAGATACAACATGGTGACAGTGCAAATTTTTCCAAATTAAACCATAAATTTCATGCAGCAGCACTTAAAACTTGAATAATTTGGGAAACTTGACAAAGTTAGAGTAAAATATATGTGGAAAATAAGCATTAGAGATTATCCAGGAAAATTCTAGGAAACAGAGTGCCTGGATATATCACTCTACCAGATATTAAAATTTATTGCAAAGCTACTGTAATTAAGGCCATCTGTTACTGGCTCAAGAGTAGACTGACAGATTGTTGTAAGTCAAAAAGTCAAAAAGAGTATGGAAATAGACCTTTCTGTAAGTATAGAAGTATTACAAAACAATAACAGAGGTTTTACTTGAGATAAACCTCTTACAGGCTCAAGGAAAACTGAATTAAAATCTAACTTCTTGGTTGGCTAATAATCCAAAATTTAATTAAGGCAACCCTTAATATAAAGTAAAAATGGCAAAGTACTTTTATTCCCTCCTCTCCAGTGTGATTTTTATTTCTTGAACTTATACTTCAAACATGTTCTGTATGCCTTTTATACCTAGTTGCAAGACTGCAAAAAGGTGAATAAATGTTTATGACATGATTTCATATACCCTTTCCGTGTTTTTTATGTGACCTTAATAATGAATAATCTTATGGTACTATGTCTTTCTGGAGTGACTGTCATTTGTTTTAAAGCTTAATGTATATTTACCTTTTCTTCCGTTGTTTCATTGTATAAACAGCATAGAATTGTTTATTCCATCATGCCAATTATTCTCTTGTAATATATTCTGCAAGGTACATTTCTGGAGCAAATGTTTTAGTAAATATAAATTGCCTTCTGAAAGGATTGTATGAATGCATATTGTATTAAATAATTCTGACAGTTTAACTAGGTTTCTTAATGTATTTATTTTCCCCAGTTTCATAGTGAAGAGAGAACTTGGCTATGTTTCAGTCTGTTACTCAAATCGATAGTGATGCTGATTTTTTCTTTGTTGATCATATATACATGCACATCATTTTGTTTTAATTTTCTAAATATTTATCTCCTACCCATAAACACATTTCTCTATGTTCCAGAAATTAACTGAAGTAAGTTCACTGTCGTTCACTGTTAAACTTGAAACTAATCATGTATGTCTGATAGAAAACATTTCTATTAACCGTCATGAGTCCAGCAAAAATTAATCTTATTTTTAATGCAACTTCTTACAAATTAAGTAATCATAAAAAATATTTTAAATAAACAGGCACGTTATTTTCGCTCAAGTGCAAGCAATGCTCTTCATGATGAAAATGTAGGAGGCAAATGTGAAGAAGAGACAAAGTAGTTTGGGTAAAGGGTCCTGGCAAGTAGTTGTATAGTTTGTCCTTGTAGCTAAGAGGCACTTAGGATGGAGCAGGAAGAACATGGGTTGTTTTCTGGGAAATGATGCATTAGCAACACTGACTCAAGGAGATAGAGAAAACCACGAAACCTGTTGTATCAAAAAATATAGTATTCAGAGTTTTATCTACAAAAAAAGCACCAGGCTATTTTTAATAAACTTTCTCAAACTATCCTGTGAAAATTATTTTAAGAGTAGGGCTGTCATGAACTACCTGATTCTTTGAATGAAGCCAATTCAACCACCATCAAAGTCAGATAAGAATCCTATAAGAAAGGAAGATCTTGTGCAAATTTCACTAATTGATCTTATTTGCTAAATCTGATATGGAGACAGATACTCAGTAAGCTATTATTTATGAATATATGGAGCTAGAGTAACTGTTCCTATATCTTGCTTAGGTATAAATACCTAGACAATATATGCAGAAGGCACATGAATAAGAGGGCAGATACACACTTCTAAAGCATGAAGTTCTTCTGCATAGAGATGTCAGAGGAAAAGGTTAAGGGAGGGTAACAAAGGAGCTTGCGATTGGATAGCTCTCTTTCTAATAAAGTAATGTCCAATGCAGTAGTTGCACATGTTAAGAGTTGTTTGACGTGAGTGTATCACATGCATATTTTATGGTATACTTTGAGCTAGTCTACATGTCTGAAAACTTTCCTAATGAGAATTACAGGCAGAGAGAGAGAGAGGTACTATTGATCTACATGAGAGCAGTGTCCAAGTAGTTTCAGGAGAGTTAGGATGATGATAAACTTGAAGACAGCAAGCATAACTTGTGCTTTCAAGTTTTACGATCAGGGGCTGGGAAGAGAGCAGTGTACAACTAGCTGCGGGGGGATCCAGTGTTCAGGGAGGGTTTTATAAGGTGATAACTGTGACAGTGGTTTTTCATATGCTGATGGGAAATATTTCGTAATGAGAACAATCAATACTGCAAGTATGTCCTCGAGCAGATGAGGCAGAAGGAATTTACCACAGCTAAGAGCACAGCTCTAGTCATGGGGCAGAAGAGAGCACGTATTGCTCCAGATGCAGGTCGTTCGATAGTGAACTTGGGCTTTGAGGATGTTTTACTGTGATGTTTTCCCTTCGTGAAGGGGGAAGAGGACCATGAAAGTGGGAGACAGAAAGGTGAGAATTTGTCCTGGTGGCAGTAAAGGTTCTCTTGGGGGCAGGTGTAATGAATTAGAAGTGAGTTCTGTGTGCACAGTCAGGAGTTTCTCAATAGCACCATTCGGCTGCAGGGAGGTAGGGGGAGAGAAATTTACGATAAATGGCATTTTAGCTGATGTTATCCACAGAAAGCCCTAAGCACTCCACTAATAAAAAAAACAATAAACAATACGGTAAAATGGTCAAGTACAAGGCTACAAAATGAATATACAGAAAGCTGTACCTTTCCCATATGCAAACAACAAGCTAGAAGAGAAAGAAATCAAGCAAACAATTCCATATAGGATCATACCCTGTTGTTTTTTTTCTAAGCCATTTCCTTTCACATATTTCATGAAGCAACCTTGGCCCTTAGAGGGCTTGATACACTCTATATGAATATTAATTCTCTTGGCAAGACTCTTGCCCTTTACTTGTTTGTTTCCAACAGTGCCAACTGCATATCAGGTAACATTATACAAGCTTCCAGTGTTGCCATGGTAACGTTTGTGGGCATTCCTTTATAAACAGCACCCATCTGGAGGTCTGCAGTATCACCTTCCTTGTAGATTTTTCTATTTGTAGCCGAAGAAACACCTGCATGTTTTTTAAAGGCCTGGTGAACATATAGCAGTTGTCTCTCTTTCCCTTGTGTTGGTCTTTTTGGTGATTTACTGGAAGATGACAGTTTCAATGGAAAGGCTAGAGGAACTAGTTTATGGATATAAAAAATAATAACATCCTAGTATTGATATACTCAATTTGTTGTCAGAAATGTGACTTTCCTTTGCAAGGTGCAGAGTAAAAGCTACAGGATTTCTTTCTCCCAAATTACTCAAAAATCAAGAAATCATGGAGTATTTTGCTTGGGTGGGAGTTTTGTGATCAGGTTGTCCAGTTGCAGTATGTTAATGTGGAAACAAGCCACAAGAAAGGAAGTGACTTCCCTAAATTCATGCAGATATTTCTTGTCCGTGCCAGGTAAAGTCCCATCATTCCATTGGGAACCAAGTCAAAACCTCTAATTCATATATAGACACCTCACAATGGCAGTTCTCTGCACTTAGTGCAGTGGTTCAGAAATACAATTATTCCAAAATGTAAGCAAGAGAAACAGCCCTGGAATCCCTCCTCTCTACCGCCCTCAAGACATCACCACAGAGCAAGAGCTGTTTTTAATAAACCTCAGAATCAAGGACAATATGGCAGCCATTAGCAGTGGTATCGTCTGGACTGCAGAAAGTCCTGGTTGCTCAACAAAACCTGAAACCAAACTTATTGCAAGGATTCAATGTCTAGCGCCTCATTGTTCTCAGTCAATGACAATTATATAATATCTGGAATACCTTTGTCTCCTCAATGATCTGTGGCTTTGCTTTAGCACAAACGTGAAAGACTAATGGAACTATTAATCTTCATTACCCTAATAGTCCTCAAAGCCCTATTAGGTTAATGAAGATAGAAACAGGTCCAGCTTTTCACATCATTATGGCCACTGACAACCTGAAAAGCAGCATCAGCCTCTCTCCACATCGGTGCTTTCTTATTTCCCAGTCTGAGGTGAAGGGGGGAGGGATTCTGAAGAGGGAGGATGATGGCTTTGAAATTGAGACTGATATCCACAGGGAAGTGACAATCTAGACTGAAACTTACAGCAAAAACATATCCCTGGAGATCGGTGCCGAACACACCTACGAAACACCTAGCAGGTAGACCCCAAGGGTCTCTTTTGGAAGAAATCCTGAGATCATGTTTAAAATAAATTTAGCAACTCAATCAGTGAGTTTCTTTAGACTTAAATCTGATGACAAACAGGGGTCAGGCTTATATATTGAAAACAAAACCATAAAAATTTTTGGACTCAATGGGAGAGAGAATTATCAGCTCCAGCATCAATAATAAATATTACCAGGACATGGAACTGTTCAAAGCTCCTGAAAATCGTGAGTCTGCTCCTCCACCCTCCCTCCCACTACTCCCAACGGTTGACAACTATTCCTTCCCACAGATCTTAACAATAATACACTCAATTCTTGAAATCCACCATATCTACTTCCCATGGTCTTCAGAAGGAATCTCAGTTGGCCCCTGAGTCATGAAGGTCAGGGATGTTTACACATCCTGATCTGGGAAGGTTCATCATCAGTTTTAGTAGCCAATGAATGTTGGAGCCCTTGGAATGACCTTCATAGAATTTTTAAAATTGAACAGGGGGAAATCAGCACAAAAACAGTCCCTTGAGCCCCTTTGCTTAAGTTTTAATTCTCCCTTGCACTCTCCTTGCACTCCTCTCTCCCTGTTCTCCTCTCTCCTTACCCCCTGCCTCATATTCTATGCTCTCTCCTCAGCCTCTATGGTGTCCTCACATTCTCTCCTCCCAGGCCCAGATGAGCCCACTCACGCATGCACACACTCACTGGTCCAAGCATGTACCATCACCAGGAGGGCGCAGGATCCCCAGTGCTGGTCATAGAGGCTAATGGCGGAAAGGCAAAACCCCTGAAAACTCACTTATCCTACAGGGCGGTTTTCTAGTTGGTGTTTACAATAATACCATTTGACGAGTACTGCCCCCAAACTGATGTATGGTTGAAAAAGCTGTGGTCTGTGTACACAATGGAATATTATTCATCGGTCAAAGGAGAAAAACTTAGATCATTCACAGCAACACAGATAGAGCTAGAAGAAATCATGTTAGTGGAAATTAGCCAGAAAGAGAAAAATATGGTCTTACTTATTAGGAGGGATATAGGGAAAACGGACAAGCAAATGGACAAGAAAAATTTGAAACTGCCAACATAACTGAAGCATGGAGCAAGAGAGGGGGCGGGGGTGAAATTGGGGGAGGGGAGGGCACAAGAGATTAAGGTGGTTCACGGGTGGTAAGGTGGTGGGAGAAGCCTGGGTAGATAATGATGTGAAAAATATATGTATGTATATACATTTGCAATCAAATTAAAAAATAAAAATTGAAAATAAAAAAACCAAAAAACAATGATTTGGTTCTACCCAGACCGTTGAAAGGAAAAGCTGAGGGCAGGCCCCAGGTGCAGGTAATTTTGAAAGTCTTCAAGGTGGTTGCAATGTGCTGCCAGGAGGAAGCCAGTCCAACGCCATGGACCCCAGATTCCCAGCTCTCCGAAGAGAAAGGTGACTTGGGCTGTTGCTTTGCTCTTCGGCACATGCTGCCAAGTGAGCGATCGCAGCTGAGTGACCACACGACTTAGACAGACTGGGATGCAGACTTGAACGCCAGCAGCATGCCCAGTGCTGGCGCAGATGGATATGGAAGGAAGCCAACATGTTTTCCAATGGTGACAGCTGGGGGTGGATTTGGGAATCACCCAATTTTACTTAATATTGAAGAAACTAGAGTTGCTCACAGATGATGCTAACACCCTTTCATCTCTTGGGAACAAAACCAGGGCCAACGCTAGGATGTGACAACTGAGACACTCAACCCAGCACAGATTGAAGCCATCCAGAAACTCGGTCATCAAGATGTTGACTTGCTGTAAGAGAAAAAATTCTGAATCAATGAAAAAATCCATGATGAACAAAGTTTTAAGTCATCTAGGATGCAAACTTGCACTTGCCTGACTCCTCCACTAACCCAAGCCCTCGTTGTGATCCTCATTCTGTCACCTGACACCCAGCTCTGGGACAAGCCCACATGGGTCATGAACCCACTTCAAACCCTTGAGAGGAAGGTGCCGCTACTCAGGAGAAAGGGGGCAGAGTGCCTACCCCCAGTTCCTTATGAGATGACTGGACATGAATGAAACTTACTTGAGCTTCTTTCTTTACCCCACAATACACCTCATGGACCCTCCATAGTACTCTTACTTAACTCAAAAAGCTGTGTAATGGAAATAAAGAATGATGAACCCCACAAAAGGCTCTTGCCCCAAAGCCCTGCTTGGCATTCAAGGATGGAATGTGTAGGAGGTGGAATTGGGCCTGTTGCATGACTCTTCACAGTGAAGCCTCTGGAGAGTTCTGTCCCCAGATCCATCATCTCTAAAATGACTCTCTAATGGTTCAACTTCAGGCATCCAGCAGCTTTGGGAGAGAGGTAGGGGTGGAAGATTTCCAACTTCTCCCCATGCGGTACTCATTAAAATAATAGACTTAAGAATGAATAAATGAGCAAATGGATGGATGGGTGGATGCCTGCTGTGTCTGCTTTGGAACAAAATCTGTTCCCTCCATTTTCAAGGTCACACGAAAAGATATGGTGGAGTTTGCAATAAGAACCCTGGCCTATAAGTTCAGCATTGATTATTGCTCAAAAAAAAAATCTTATAAAATAAAATTGAATCATGAAGGAAAATGTTGACAGTTGATGTATTTGGGGAAGGAAGATTTTTGCTTTTTATACTACTTGGTTAGAAATTTTAACTGAAGCTGGGATTTGACAAGTAAAACTATGTTCATATTAGTAAGAAAAACCTGAGATGCTGATTTAAAAAAGAGGAATTAAAAAGAAAAGCCATGGCCATATACTGCAAAAACTAAAAACTACAAATTAAGTGTTAAATATATTAGAGAATATAACCAAAGAAACATGAAATAATAAGTAGCAATGATTTGCGACTTTCACCTATTGAATTATGAAAGGTGATAAACCATGGTGATGTTCAATGACAAAATGTACAAAGAAACAAACACCAAATATTACCAGTAGAACTATGAATTAGTAACAATTTAAAAATATGAATTTATGGAAAGGAGGAATCTATTGCAACTGTCAAAAGTTCTCCACATTTAACTCTAAGTGATTGGTTAAAAATTAAGTCTAGTACATTCTGATTGTCATGTAAAACGCAGGACTTTAAATTTCATTTGGAAAAAGATGAGGAAATATTGATTATATGATATAGATAGGAATAAAACAGAATATAGAATTATATATCCAATTCACTCTGAAAAAAAAAAGAATGGAAAATAGCAAGCCAAAGTAGAAGTAATATTTTTCTAATACATATTCCAGAGTATCAAAGTATCAGTGATAAGCTTATTGAATTTATATTATCAACTATGTAGATCAAATAATTTGATTGACTCCTCATATAGGAATAGCTTGCTGGCTCATCATGCCTCTGTCTTCCTTCTCTCCATGTACCTACTATCACTTCATGAAAACGTTTGCCAGTGCTGAACTTCTATGGAGCATAAAGCTTCTATTGTCATAGTTGAACTATGCTAATATGCTCCACTTTCTATCAGAATTACATTTACATGGTATAATAGTGCTTTTTCTTAGGTGAAAATATTTTATTCAAGCACAACTTCCTTTTCTTAGAGAATGACAACATTCCCTCAGAGCCAGTGACATCCAGTGACATCATCCTGGTCTCTGACGTCATCCAGGTCTCCAGTTCTCTGATCTTTGCCTACCTGACCTTCCTTCTTCCTTGGCTGCATTTGGAAGATCTCTGGGGCTCTATGACCCTCACACCTGGGTCTTCAACCTGATCTGCTGGGTCTGTTCTTGCAACGTAGGGGTACGGGCCCCTTTCTGTGCCACCACCCATCAGCACAGGCCTCTGGTGCTCACCCCACCGTTAACTGCTTGTGCATACCTTTTAGTCCAGAAACCATCAGTGCCAGTGCAGTCTGCCTCTGCAAAAATGTGTGGGTTGTTCTCAGAGTTTATCACCAGAGGGCCTGGTCAATTATATTTCCTGTAATTGGTGGGGGATGTGTGGCTTTCTCATGGCTTCCATTTTTGAGAATATCTGGGTGAGGGAGAAAAGACTGGGGAGGTTGAAAAGGAGTAAGAAGTCCCACATGGAAGGTTGTTTTTGAGATGAATATTAGCGATTCAATTGGAGATACAGGTGGACCGTGTTGTCTCGAACCTTTGGGAGACGCAGGTTACCATACTGAGACGCACAGGGCGTTGACACAGAGAGGTGTCTCCCTCAGCTGTGAGAGTCGAGAGGGAGGATGCTCGGGCAGAAGCGATTCCTGAATTGTCAAAACAGGCTCTGTTCCAATCTGGTCTCCTGATGCAATGCTTAAGTGTAAATAAGCTGTAAGTGATTTTGCAAGTCATTGGCTGACGTTGTACCTAAAACCTAGCATGTTTGAGTATGGCACAAGGTCAGTTCTGTGGGCTCTGTTTCCTGGGTGGGCACTGCTGAGTTTGGTGCTACTTTGGATCTTTCCATGAGCTTCTTTTTTATAAAAACCATCAACTATTTTCCTGCAGGACAATCAGTCACGATGGCCACTCCGGTGATGTCAGTAGTCAGTCACTGTCTGCCACTGCGATGTCCTCACATCTTCAGTCACTCCTTCGAAGGGACGTTAGAAAGGAAAGTGGCCATGGAGGAAACTATCATCTCAGGAGGAAAAGCGGGTCCCAGTAGTGCGAGCTGCAGGAAACTGGGCAGCAGAGGGACGTGCGCAGGTGATGGGCATCGCATACGTGCTAGAGATCATGGGCAGTTGTTTGTTTTGTTCATAAAGGGGACCGCGACCTCACCCGCAATTTCCCCTTTCGCTTAAGGGTTTTGAGGAGGGGAGGGCAAGGGCAGGCAGGGGAGGAGACCTCGAATCAACTGTAATTGCTGTATTATTTCTCAGTGTAACTGTGAACACGATCGCTTATAAAACACAAATCCTCATCTGACATATTTCCAAAAAGAAACAAAAAGGAATATTCCTCAGCCGTGAAAAGTGACACATTTGAGGCATGTGTGATAACATGGATGGGCCTAGAAGGACTCATGCTGGCTGAATGAAATCAGAAGGAGAAGGGGAAATCCTGGGTGCTCTCACCCATATGCGGGACATAGGGAAAAACAAATCAACCAAAGGACAAGGAAAACTTAAAACTAACAAGCTGTCAGCAGAACTGAAGCATAGAACAAAAGGGGGGAGGGGTAATGCTGGGGGAGCGGGTACAATCAGGGGAGGGAAGGACACAAGAAATTAGGATGGTTTCTGGGTGACAGGTGGTGGGAGAACCCCAGGGCAGACAAAGATACTATGTATGTGTGATGAATGAAAATTACTAATAAACACACAAAAAAATTAAAAGAAAAAGAAGAAACACAGCAGACTGAGAGCAGAAATCTGAAAGTGTGTGGGGCTTCCCCAACCTCCCCCCAATGTCTGTGCTGTGTTTGGAGGTACCACGGATCTCCATTCAGCCGTCACCTGCCCTGAGAGGTGGCATCTGCCCTGTGTGTGTCAGAGGGAGCCGTAGGCTGCCATCAGCGTGGGAGGAACAGTTCCCTCAGCCTTGGGGAACTGCACCTTGTCAATGTCCTTCTCTGTTGATGGCATTCAGGGGCCCCCCTCTTTCGCTACCATAGCACCTTGCCCAGGACACTTTTCCTCAAGCATTTTCTCCTCTTCCATTTTGGTTTTCACTGCAGAATGTCACCTCCGTATTTGAAACAAGATTACCTGATCTACGAGGGCAGGGGATGTTTCTGTTGTTTTTTCCAGATTTTATTTATGTCTGACATTGTTTACAATTGTTTTGTGTATGTGTGCATGTTCCACACTCCCCCCGCCAAACTGCCTATGACAATATTTATTATCCCTGTTTTCAGTCACACCCTCATCCGTCATCCAGCACATAGCATTCGTTCATTCATTCATTCAGTCAGTCAGTAGTTAATAAGTATAGCAATGTGGAAGCAACGGTAGAAACTGAGGTAGAATCCATCCATGAAGGCTTCTTACCCATGCAAACCAAAAGCACAATGAGATGCCACCTCCCATGTGTGAGAATGGCCCGGCTCAAAAAGACCAGAAACAACAAGATCTGGTGAAGTTGTGGATCGAAAAGAGCGTGTACCCGGTGGTTGGAAATGTAGACCGGTCCAGCTTCTACGGATGGTGGTGCGGAGGTGTCTCAAAATGTTAAAAATATACCCACCAACCGATCCATGGATTCCACTTCTAGGGATCTACCCAGACGATGCAGAAGCGCTAACTTGAAGGGATGCACGCATGTCTGTGTCCACTACAGTGCGAGTTAAACAGCCATACTAAGGGGCCAATGACAAAGGAGCGGGTCAGGGACATACGGTGTCTACGCGGTGCAACACTGTGGCATACTAGGAGCTAATCTATATGAAATACAGCGACAGGATGAATGGTCATTGGGACAGCATGACTGGGACCGCAGGTGATAATGCTGTGATGTCACTGGGAAGGAGAAAGCAAGCGCTGGGTGGCTTCAGTCACGTGGATAGTAGAGTGTGATGCTGGCATCCTGTCTGCTGTCAGGGTGGCCGGGCTCAGCCATGTGCATCGGCTCCTGTTGCTTCTAGCAGCTACACAGACACGCCAGGCCCCCAGACCCCAGCGATCTTTACACTCTTTCTCTCTGGCGTTCCCTTGTGTTCTTTGTGGGCTCGCTCATCCTGGGACCATGCCGCCCCTTTATGGCCACCTCCCAGGCCCAGGTGCACCCACTTCCACATGTGCACCCGCACTGGGTCAAGTGCACAGTGACAGGGAGCCCGCAGTGCCACAGGTGCAGTGAGTGCGATGTGCTGGCAGTGGGTGTGATGTGCTGAGGTTCCCCGAGCAGGGCACGCAGAAGTTAGTCTGGACTTCCCAGCTGACAAGCATCACTGGCTATTTCTCTCCAAGATGCCCATGGTTGGTTATCCCATCAAGCACCAGCCCAGGCCACATCACAGACAGCGCGAGGGTCGCTGCCAGGTGCCGTTAATCTCAGCTGACCTTGCGTTAGCCAGGTGGGGTCAATGTGGGCCCAGGCTCACTTGTAAGAGGAACACCAGAGAAAGCCAGAAAGCCGAGCGGAAAGGGAAATGGCGGAGATGCGATGGTAAGCCAAAGCGACTCAAGCGTCCGAGAGATCCCATGTACTGGCCGGGCGCTGCGATGCAGGAGGCTGGGTGAGAGTCGAGAGTTTGCGTTTATTTTCGGTCATGAGTGGCCTGGGGTGTTGTCAGATGTTTGCTCTGCGTCCATGGATGTGGCCGGCAGCTTTTCTGCTCCACCTTGTTGATACGCTGAATTGCAGTGACTTCCTCCGTGTTGCCCACCAAGAATAAAATGAACTTGCTGTGCTCATCATTTGCCTTCAGTTGCCTAGATTTTCTGGCTTTCCTGGGAAATGCTGTGTCTGTGTTTAGGTTAGTAACTTGCAGGGTTTTTTGTTTTTTGATATCTTTGGTGCTGGTATCTCAGTCACTGGTCTCAAAGTAACTTGGGAAGTGTATCTTCCTATTCAATTTTGTGGAAGAGAATGTAAATTTGGAGTTTAATTCCTCTTGAACTATTTGCTGGAATTCTGTAAACCATCTGGACCTGGAGATTTCCTTTGCGATAGCTTTTTAATTGCAAATTAAATTTCTTTAACGGTTATAGGACGATCCAAATTGTATATTTCATCTTGGTGGAATTTCCATGGTTTGCTGTTTGCTGAAATTTGTCCATTTCTTTCATTAGCAATTTATGGGTATAGAATTGTGAATCGTATTCCCTTATTATCGCTTTCTTCTTTATCCTGATTGAGGCCGCATTGTCTGTA
Source organism: Uropsilus gracilis (assembly GCA_004024945.1). Classification (NCBI taxonomy): domain Eukaryota; kingdom Metazoa; phylum Chordata; class Mammalia; order Eulipotyphla; family Talpidae; genus Uropsilus; species Uropsilus gracilis. Next base: position 239,145 of record PVHY01000264.1, read on the forward strand.
GTGATACTGTTTTTGCCGTTCTTGATTATTGGAATTTTGTGTCTTTTTTAATTGTCTTTTTAGAGTTTTTTTTTCAATTTTATTGATATTTTAAAAGAACCAGCTATTTAGTGTCACTGATCTTTTGTCTTGCTTTTTGTTTTCAATTTTACTAATCGGTGTTTCTTCTATTTGTTTCCTTTTACTTGCATGGGGTTTATTTAGCTCTTGTTTTTCTAATTCCTTGAGGTAAGAAATTAGGGTAAAATGGAGGTAAATGGGGATTTCATACCCTTCCCCCAAAAGAAATTAAAGTAGCGTTTTTATTTCTAATATAAAGCCTTGGTGTTACCAGTTTACGGCTGCATCTCATCAGCTGCCTCCTATGGAACTTGCTGCATTGCTACGTTGCTTTTTTCTTCACTTTCTTGCGGTTCCGCTGGCTGTGTTGCCATTTTACTCCCTGTACTGAATTTTCTCTATCATCCAACTCTAAGTATTTGTTTTCTCTGAGATTATTTTTTGACCCAACGATTCATTAGCAGCGAGTTGCTTAAGGCTTTCGACATTTTTCAGCTGTTGTGACTGACTGCCAGTTGCAGTGAATGCTGGCTGGTTGGCCAGCCACTGGCTTTGACTTGAACGTCCGCTGGTTGCTTTTGTTCATTTGTGTGGGGACTTTTGGTTTGGGGGCTCATGACCGACTTGGGTTTTTGTCTCACGGCTCTTTGGGATGTGGCTATTGGCTTAATGTTTGTGCGCATTAAATTTGCAAGCTACTCCCCAGTGTGGCAGGATTTGGAGGGGTTTTGGGGGAGGCGACTAGGCTATGTGGTAAACTAGCTCCATGATGGAGTCAATGCCCTAAAGAAGTCACTTCAGAGATCGCTTCGCTGCTCCTCCAGAGAGGCACGCCGTGATGATGTCCATGCACAAACCAGGTTAGTGGGCTCTCACCACAGGGCAAATCGGCCTGCATCTGGATAGTGGGCCTCCAGCCTCCAGAACCCTAAGTGAGAAATTTCTGTTGTCCACCAGCCAGTGGATCTCTAGTGTTGTTACAGCAGTGCGGACCGCCCAAGACACACGCTCCTGTGAGACTGTGGATCGTATTTAACACCCCTCCTTAGCGGGGAGTCACTCTGTGAAGCATAGCCAAACCAATGGTGAGTGTGCAGTGTTGGCTTTCTTCACCTGCCAGTGGGCAGGGGAAGCTCAGCTTGCCACTGGCATTCTTACCCCTTCACAGAGAGAAGAGGGCACCAACTCCCAGTCCTTAATTTCTTCCCTGTGGATATAACGAGTTCACCTCCACACTGGGCATTCTGTTACCTCGGAACGCCTCCTTACGCCTTCTTGATGCCATGGGGTGTGGGCAGGCTGTCCCCTGCTTCCTGGCACACGAGGCTGGTCTGGGAATGCCGACTAGTCCCAACTCTGACGATATTGTTGATCCCAGCTGTTGGTGCCATGGGATGCGAGCAACGTCTCCATCGGTGGCAAATGAGAGTGTTAACTCACCCCACCTTGCTTAGCTGTGTTGCTGTCAGTTAAGAGTAGAGGGTCAGCTATCTGACCCCTCAGGCAGGAAAAGGGATGCAGTTGCTGATTTCATGCGACACTACACAGCCTAGTAAGTCTTGTTCATTCTGCCAGGTTTGGGCTGAGCTTGGGGAACCTTAGAGACAAAATACCCCCTGAGCTGGTGGTGCAGGCCAGCCGTCACGTCACGTGCTTCCACCAATATGCACCACCAGGAAGGAGACAGCTTTTGTCAAAGACTTTGTTTTTGGATTGGGGGAATGGAGGCTTCTTTACCGGGGCGGTAGGGGGTGGTTATGCTGTGCCTTTTGTCAGTTGGGTGGAGGCTTAAATACCCCATTCAGGGCATGTGGAAAACAGTAAGGAAACCCAAGGGTCACTGTCATGTCACCTCTTAAGACTCAAGGTTCTGGTTCAGTCTTCCTTCCCAGCTTTCAAAATCGTCTGTTGTTGGGGTTCGGGAGGGAAGAGTTGGATGTTTTCAGTTGTTAAGAAGGGTGACCTGGAGGGATGGGGATATTTCATCTTGCCTAGGACTGGAATATATATGCATATATATTTTTTCAAGATAATTTCTCTTTGTGCTATTAAAATGATTGAATGTTTCTTTCCACTTTGACTAGTTCTGTGCCAACTTGCTGTGACCTGGTTTCTGCATTATATGCCTACAGCAGTACATTTCCCTCCCACCTTTGGGTCTGATGTCCCTGAGCGTGAAATGTAGTTCTGGCTCCCCAAACAGATTCAGCCAGATTAGACTCAACTTCCTGTTTTACTGTGGAAGGTAAAAGACAGGGTAAGCCTCTCAATGAATTACTGAGTGATTCCCAGCTAATATCAACCTCCTTTGATGGATTTCAGCTCCTGTGTCCATCTTAATGACTCCTTCCTCCCACATCCCCTCCTCCCACCCTTTGCCCATTTCTCAAGAGTTAGCTCAAAATAGTCACAGTGCTGGCCAAACTGTCTCCGGATTGGTGAGGTGGCATTTTCACAAGCTTTCTTTTCTCTGTGTCTTTCCAAATTGCCCCTTCAGGACATCACCAGTGCATCCACGTTTCCAGGCTGTTTCTAGAGCATTTTGACAACTCAAAGTTCCAGTATGTTACTAGGAGGCCAAACTACAGTTTCTGTATCTTTCTCCATAGTCTCTGCAGCTTCTAAAACTAGACCCTGAAATCTTTGCTATAGTTCCTTCTGTACATTTTACTGTGCATCATAATATAGCAGAAGTATATATTGCAAAATAATCACACTTAGCCCCCATTACTGCAAAGTTAAATTTTTCTTATAAAGAAAACTGTCGAGATCTTTTAACCTCCTGCAAATCCATCATCCTGTGTGACTAGCTGTAGTCACACATGGTGCATTGTATTTACCAGGGAACTAATGCTGATGAGCACCTTGTAATTTTACTCGTGGCCATTTGTATGTCTTCTTTAGAAACATGGTCTCTTCAGGTCTTTGTACAATTTTTTTAAACCAGGCATTTTTTCCATAGCTCTACAAGTGCTTTATTTTAGAAATATCTTCTCCCGCTGTATAGGTTGCCTTTACATTTCCTGGTTTGTGCAAAAGCTTACATTACTTTTTTTTAGCTGAGTTTTGTATGTGGTTTAAAATAGCAGTCCAGTTTCATTCTTTTGTATGTGACGCTCAGTTTTCCCAACACTTGTTGGAAGAAACCATCCTTTATCCATTGTATGTTAGTGCCTTTGTCATCAATTGTGTGTATCTGGTGGATGGGTTTATTTCTGGTTTCAAAGTTCTGTTCTACTGATCCATGTGTCTGTTTGTATCTTACACTTACACTATACTGTTTTAATTACTAAAGCTATATCATATAGTTGAAAATTAGAATGTGTGATGCCTCTAACTTTTCAAGATTGTTTTTCGACTTCCCATAAAGGTCCCAATATGCTCCCCCATGAATCTATAATGGAGAACCACCATGATAGCTTATTTGGGTAGGAAATGACACTTGGGAAGAGACATATGGGTGTATCTATGGATATGACTGGAACTCCAGCTCCCATGATCATAATTTTGGAAATGCTCCTTAACATGTGTTATGAATGCAACATTGGGACTGTTTTGGCTATACCAGTGTTCCTATGATGCCTATGAGGACCATGATGAGGAAGAAGTTAATTTTTATTTTCCCAAATGCAATGTGTATGTAGAGTATTGCCTGTTTGAACCTTCAAGATCTACTCTCCGCCTTTCTCTGTGCTACTTGATTCTAGGAACTAACCTGTATAAATGGCACCAGTTGAATTCCCTTGCCCTCTTAGTTGGGTTCAGCCAATATGAATTGACTAGCAAAGGAGTGAGAGGGAATAATGTGAGGGTTTGGGGATGTACTGTCCTGCTCTCTGCCTCCTGAGCCTTGTATTGTCAGTGACTGTTGAACTAGAGAAGGCTAGCAGCCTCTCTTAAGAATCCAGCTCCTCCTCCTCCTTCTGTCTGTTATTAGCTATATTTCCCCTTCAGGCTTGAGGCCTGATCCACTGCTCTTGCCTAACCCTATACAATTTCACAAGTTGATTGCCTTCCACTCTGTTTCTTTGTTCCCTGTTTCCTTTCTAAACTCTGATAAAGCTAATTAATAATTAAACTATCACTAGTTATTGTCTTAGTTACTTGGATATGTAAATGAATATCCCTACAATAAATAAAACTCAATTCTTTTTTGGTATTCTAATATAGCACTTAAAGATAATCTGTCATTTTTTTTATTTGTGCATCTTACTCCATGTTGTTATACTATTGCATTAATAGATACATTTTGATGACTATGGTATGGTAGAAAAGTATGAAGTAGTATGGGAGAGTTTCAGATTCATCAGTCATTCAGTTCTGCTATAATGAAATAATGGACACTGTTGTAAGCCTCTAAGAATGCCAACAATACTGAAGTACTGCAAACATCCTTCCAGCTGCTGGGAATGTTGGCAATTGCCATTCTCAGTTGAGAAGCTCCCTGGATATGGTTCTCAGCTGAAAAGAGCTATTTTATTTAGTCCCATACCTCTTCCCAAGAGACATGGGATATCTTGCTTTATGGAAATTCAAGCAACTCTGAATGGTCATCTCAGTTCCAGAGTTGTAGGCAGTTCCAGAGTTGTTTCCTTGGGGCCACAACCTCTTTCAGTAATGGACAACATGCAATAAATTTGTTGACAAAGTCCTGTGTCAGCTCAGAGGTAACAATATTCCTACCTCTACAGATATGTGAACTAATAGCAGAAAGGCTGAATCTTCAGTGGTACAAGTATTGGGGTTGACATGAAGTGGATCTTGGTGGGGAAATTAATATGAGTAGCCATCAATCAATGCACAAGTTGCAGTACTGATGCTGGTGATCAGTGTCTACATAGTTTGCATAATCCCGAGACTTCTAAAATGTGGTTCTCAGCACATTAGGTTCTAAGGAGTTCCTTTGATTGACTACCCCTGTAACATTAATATTTCTAAAATCATTTCTCTATAGGGTTAAATAATGTACACATTGAGTTGAAAGATTTTCATAGCAGTACACACAAGAGCTTGATAAAAAGGTGAGATAAATTATTCAAAAGTTTTGGAATTAAAAGCTTACGTAATCTACTTAAACTTTAATTTTTAAAAGCATGAACTGTGGATATCAAGTAATATTTCCATTGTTGCCTCGAGGTATATTCTTAAGAGTTGCAAAGCATTCTTTGTTTCAAAAGTCTGTGGCAACAAAAAAGATTGATATCAAACTGAATAATTCATTGACTAAACTTTGCACATAGCTATTAGCAGTAATTCTGATGAAGATGCATATAAAGAACCTGCTCAAACTTTGCTTCTCATTTTAGTATTGAACTTGAATTATAGGGATTCGTATACTTAAGTTATCCAGTATTTCCTTTCCCATATAAAATAATATACATAGATTAAAAATGTTTGGCACCTTGTATGTAACATTACTTGATCTAGGTCTTTTTTATAAAAATGCATCTTAACTTCTCAAATTTTAATAAGTTTTTGACCAGAGAAGCAGTTTAATAAATGTGGACTAAACACTTATTACAACTATGTGTCCTAATCTTCCCCATACAATATTTCTGAGAGGTACAGAACGGAGTGTTAATTATTCATTTAGAGGAGGGCATTAAGGCCCAAAGACTTCAAATCATTGTCCTAAACTCAGATGAATAACAGTGATAGATGCGTTAACCTTCTTGCTATGCTAGTTCTAAGTGCAGTGTTCTCAGGTCAAGTCAGAACACATTGCAGTCAGATTCATTTTATCAATTCTTCCAAAATACTTTGTGACATGTTGCATTAGATGCTACATGTGAACATTCATCACTCTAACAGAAAAAAGACTATAATCTCATGTATTATCTTAATCTATAGCCTGTGGTGAAGAAATGCCTGAGTCTCTAAACTTGCAACATACTTTTTAAAAAAAGGTTGCATGATTTCCACCAACTGACAGAGAAGAAATCTGGAATCCCTTGCCACCATGCTCTCCCAATGACTTTCTATCATATCCAACTTCCCACCATAGCCCACCCACGCAACAGAATCTGGCTACCATTTTTCTAGCTTCATGAACTGTTTCCGTTCCCCACTGATGACTCCACTGTGACCTTTTCTCCTCCTACAATATGCTGCACATAAGCTCTTCAGGTCTTTGGATTCACCTTTCAGTCCTCTGGAAAAACCAGCCACTCCCATCTTCACAGAAGTCCTGATTGTCTACGTCCCAGTTCAGAAGTCTGTTTCCTGTTCAAGTCACAGAGAAATCATCCCTATCATTTCCCCAGCTTCTCCTCGTTGGATATTCTTCATAGCACTTGCTCTCTGCTGCGATTTTCGTGTTTATCCTAGTTTTTGTGGGATGACTCTTCTTCCCTCTGACTGGAATGAAAATTCCACATTTGTCATTTTCTTCACTCGTGGACCCCTGGCTTCAAGGATGGGGCCAATGAGGCATGCAATTGTAAAGTCATTGAAAGAGACAGATTTTCCTTAAAACAATCTTAAGACCTCAGGAATTTAAAGTTTGAAAACATGTGGTAATGTGGCTTCGGCATCTATTTCTAGAATATGCTGTGGTCATTAGCAACATAGGGCAGAATGAAGGCTGTAGCCAAGTTTTCAGTAAAACTATGATGCATGGGAAGGTCAGCAAAATAAGAACGATTGTCATGTCCAGAAATGAAAATAGCAGCCCAGGTTAGTGCTATCAAATCAGAATGACAGGGATCTTTTACTTAAAGCAGAATGGGAATGGTGTAAATGCCTGAGAAGTATTCATTGAATTTTTAAACGAAGATGCTAAGCATGTTCAGTGGAGTGGCGGTGGCAATGAGGGAAGTCAGATTGCAGTGGATTAATGAGAAAATGTAATAGGAAATTTCAGCATAAAGAATAAATGGCGTGGTTTTGTGCTAGACATTTTTGGAGTGTATTCTCTTTACCTGATTTGACCACTTCAAGAGCCTCAATTTAGCTCTACTCAACTGCCTGTTTTAGAGCACTCCCTTCTGAGAAGGCACTGTATTGGACATTTGCTAGTAAATTGGATTCTTTTCCCTGCCAGTCAGGCTTCTAAATATTTGATTATCTACACATTGTGCACCTTAAATTGTCGCTCACAGGCTAAATATAGATTTTCCAACCAGTGCCACTGATGACCCTTTACTTACATCCTATTGTCCTCTGACCATTCTACTTTGTCAATGTCATCTTACAATGGGATTTCTAGAAACAGGAAGGGCATAAGTGACCTTTTCAGAAACACACAATAGTTTCTCATTGTCCCATTCAACCTGACTTTGGAGACCTTTAGCAGAGACCAGCAAATATGCTTAGGCGTCATCTCTCTTCTCTCCAGGGGATCAGCACGCATCAGTAGTAAAGGACCAGACAGGATATTTGACTTTCAGATCATATGGTTCCTGTTGCATCTGCATAGCATGTTACAACTCAATATGCAATGGCCATGTGACAGTGTACTCAAGAGTGATGCTGGCTGTGTCCCAATAACATTTCATTGGGGAAAAGTCTAGAGGATGAATTTGGACCCTGAACTAGTTTACCAGCCTGTGGTGTAGACAAAGGGCAGACCCTGATATTTCTGGGCATTCTGTTGCTCTTGTGACATTGTTCACATATTCCACCACCCCTGTTGCTTTAAGCACTCCTGTTGCTTAAAGTCTATGCTGATGTAACCGACAGACTCAGAATATACCAGTTTATATGAGATGGCAGGTGTTTCCTTCTTACATATTAGCCTGGTGTGAATGGATCAGATTCTCATCTCAGCACCTGGGCACCTTCTCTAGTTCATTGTTTGTTGGAACACAGCAGCCATGGGTACTGATTTTTGTATATTCTTTTGACCTAAGACCTTTGTTCCACTTAGTAAGACCACCTGCTTATTAGGTCACTTTTGGGGTGTCCAAAATGCAGGAGCTACCCATTGTCTTCCAGTTTATATTTTCCTGGTCCTGCTGACTAAGGTTGATTCATTACCAAGTAATGTTCATAAAATCCTAACAATTTAGAACACACTTCTGGTATATTAATTCACAGTAGATTTCCAAATATATAAACATGTGGATACTGGTCTGTTTATACAGCAAATAGCCAAATGTTGTAATATATTAAGAAACTTATATAAACCATCAGTTTATTATTTCAGCACAGTGTTTCTCAGATAAACATGACTTACCATTTTTCTAGTAATTACAATGTGTCTCTCAAAATGTATTTCCCTTAGAAAGAAAACCCTGTTTTTATACATTCCAAGATCAGTCACTTCTTGGACATGCTGCATATCTGAATGATACTATTTATCAGCCTAAAATGTAGTCTGTTTTGGAGACTACAAAATGTGGCTAAAATAATTTCATTTATGAAAACCCATGCTTATGTATTCAATTATAATGTAACATTATCAAGTTCATTATCACCCTATCAGCACTTTGGGTCAATTTCAAAGTTTTTTTTTTGAGATAGGCTTATGACTTTTGTTTTTCACTTTTCAACTTAACTACATTGTTTCACCTACTCTAATGTGCCATTTGAAATTGACCTTTATCATTTTAAATGTCTTAAATGGTACTGATCCAGGCAGTTCTCCTTGTTGATATCATGTTAATGCTGCATCAGTTGTCAAAAAAAAGTACTTAACTACCACTGATACTTCCATTTAAAGCCAAAGAACATAGGGTATTTGAAAGTCTACAATTTTATTGATGTTTACTTATTGTGATAGTGTATTTACTGACACCACTAAGAAATTTCTTTGTCTATGAGTCTTCTATGGATATTGGTATGTAATATAGTAATTATCACAGAAAAGGAGACTAACAGACTTGAATGCCAAGTCTTCTACATTTTACTTATAGTGGCAAAATTCAAAAGAACCTCTGAAAATTGGGTATTATCATACAAAATGATAAAGCAAAAATATAAAAATTGAAATACTAAAACTAGATAAGAATTTCCAAAGGAAGGAGGGGAGAGGGGGGAGGAGGGAGGGGAAGGGGGTGGGGAGAGGAGGGGAGGGGGAAGTGCACACGAGACGAGAGTGAGCGCCATCCTGTCCTCAAATCTAGGAAATATCACCTCCCATTCCTTAAATGTAAAGTACTCATAGAAACTTCTTCCAAAGAAGACAGTAACTTCAGTGTAGAACTACCTCAGCGAGCAGATCAACATAGTTATAATTCATGTTAGCTCTGTGCTACTCTACCCTAAAACCCATAGGAAAGCATCAGACCAATGCCAGTGAGTGCCCAACCCCCAAACTTGGCAAGGTCATCAGAAATGAGGAAAGTCAGAGAAACTGGCACAGCCAAAAGAAGCCCAAGTCTGTGTCTAAAGAGACATGAAGACTTGTTGTAGATGCGATGTGAGGTCCGGGGCTGGAGGACAAAGGGGTCATCTCCAAAGGGGAGGGCCACTGGAAAACATTTGTTGCTAGAAAAAGTACTGCCAACTACCAGGGTGTGGATTCATGACATTGTATGTACTGAAACCCATAGAACCATATGTGGAGAGAATGTCAATGGCTGCAAGCTGAAGAGAATAGTTAACTAAGAAACAGGAGGCCTGGGGATTCCAGCATGAATAGACACTGTTACAAAAGAATCTAAGTGTATTATACATTTATGACATAAACCAGACTCAAGGGCTTAAGGGGGAAATGTAGCTAACTGAATTATCCTTTCAAAACGATGATTTTTGCTGGGTGTTGGAGCGATAAAAACAAGTGAAACTGTGTAAACTGTGTATTCCAGTTGTTCAAGTTGTTCCTTGTGGGAGCACAGTTGAGCAAACTGCTTTCTTTGTGTGCTACAATCGGACAGTTTTCAAATGGCTGATGGATATTCATGGCCTGATTTTTCGGTGTTGAAAATAATGATTACAAGAAAGGAAAGCTAGAGGAAACACAGTGGTATCAGATTAGAATTGAAGATACCAATATGAACTCATATTTGGCTATACACACACGTATTCATGTGTGCATTTGTGTATATAACCTCAGATGGAAACAGACGCACAATGCTGTATGACTGCTGAGTGCACATTACTCCCAGATACTGGGTTTCTAATATCTTCCAACAAAACAAATAAGGGTTCCTCTGAAAAGCAGCTAATTCTAGGACTGCAGCAGGAAATAATACAAGGTGATTCTGGAACTGCTGTTTAGCTTCATAAGGAAGGAAGAAGGAAAGTATAGAGGCACGTCAAAAGAGTAAAAGAGCTAATTCAAAGAGATTTCAGTGGCTAAATATGGAACAATTGAGCTATAAAGTTAAAGCATTATAATATTAGATTATAAGCCAACAATACCTGAGTTTATGCTGATACAAATAAATGATTACACAAATTGATGGGGGAGAGACAAATCTTCCAGATAGAAGAATTTTAAATAAGATAGCTAGGTACCCTCCTTCCAAAAAATGGGACTCCATTTCTCTCCCCTGAATGTGAGCTTAGACTTAATGAGTCACTTCCCAAACTAAAAAATATATATAGTAGAGAAACCATCTTAAACAAATGATGAAAATTATCACCTTGTCAGGTTAAGAATGGCCAAGAAGGACTCTCATCTGATATTATTTCCACAAATTGTTATAGGGGGAGGGGCCACCCCTTTTAATTTAGTCAATGAGGTTTCCTTCCACCCTTATCTCATGGTAAAGGTAAACACAGGGGGGTTATTCACAAACGGTAGAAGATAAGCTAAAAGAGTCTAGCAGTCCACACCCTCATAAGTGTCCCAAACAGAAAGGAACTCCACTTCTGCTCCTCGGGAGCTGTGTGGGTTTTACCTCAGTCTTAGTGCAATTCAGTCACTCTAGCCAACATAGAGTGAATTCCACAACAAACACAATACTCAACTCAGGCCTCCCTCTCTCCCTTTCATTCTCCTCTCCTTTCTGGGTCATTGGGGCATTTCAGCACTCCATCATCAATGCCCCTTCTCTGCCTTAATCCAACTCCTGGCATTCAAGGACGGGAGCACTGGGAGCCCCAAAGATTCAACAAATCCTGGGTCCTTTTCTTTCTGAATCAAAACTGGCAGCTCCAGATGCCAGATCAGCTTCCAAAGGTCAGATCAGCTCTCCTCATAAAGCTAGCTCAGATCTCTTTCAAAATCCAGTTCTGGTGGTCTTCCTACAAAACTGAGACAGATATCCCCAAAAGCTCTATCTCAGATCTTCCCATCCAAAAAAACTCCAATTCCAATCTCCTTCCTGCAGTCCCTGCACCTTTCTCTTTTATACCCTTTTCCTTGCACCCCTGCCATCTTGAATCCTCATGAAGGGATTATCAGCCACACTCTAGCTTGATCCAGCTAGGGTTTTCCACCTGGGCCTTGGAACAGTAGGCCCCTGGAAGTCAGTTAGCATAATATTGGCCAAACCCTACTTAAAATTTACAAGATCAAGGCAAAAGAAGGAAGTAATCTGCTATCTTCCAGCTGCAAAATAACTCCACATATACAAATGGGAAAACATAAGGCACATCTGAGTTGGAGGACATTTCATAGCATTTACATTTTATCAGTTTTCTTTAAGACTCTTGAGGTCACGAAAAAAAAAGTCCCCAGAAGGGACTTATCAAGTGAATACAATGTAGAGTCATGGATTGGCTTCTGAACAGAAAGAAGACAGACCTAGAAGTCTGTAATTCACTTGCCAACATTAGTTTTTCTAGATTTGATAAATGTACAATAATAATGAGAACTGTTAAGGAAAAGCTGAGTGAAAACGTTGCAGGATTCTGAACTATCTTTAACTTTTCTATAAATACAGAAACATTCTATTTTTTTAAATCATGCCTTTAAATATTGAATACCAAGTAATGACAGGGGTGTACAGAATCTGAAACACTCACAGATTACAGGTTGGAATGCAAAATTGTACAAACACTTTATAAACTGGCAAATTGTTTTCCAAAGTTAAACATACATTTGCCATATGGATAAGCAGCCCTACTCCTAGATATCACACAAGCAAAAATGATTATTTAGGGTCATTCCAAAACCTTTGAGTAAAAATTTGAGGTGATGTTATACATCATTATTAAACACTGAGAAACAGTTACAATGTCCTATAGTAGTGAATGGGTAAGTGAACTATAGTACAACCTCACAATGGAATATTAACACAAATAACTAATATAGGTAACTTGAGATTATGAATGAAAGTTGAAAGATCAATAATATACTGCATAATACTATTTATGATGATTTAGACACAGACCACATTAGTGCTCTTCCTGGCCTTGAAACCTGGTCATGGTTATCTATAAGCAAGTAGTAGAGGGGATTTAATAAGTGATAGAACTCTTACATACCATGAGGGTTGAAGTTTCCTTAAAACATTTGCTATTACATGAGTGTGTACATTTTTCAAAACTCATGGAAGTGGATAGCAAAAAGCAAATACTTTTCTATAACTCTTTAATAGATAGGCTGCTTTTGGTTAGAATTTATTGTATCCTAATAATAGTAATATTAGATAAGAGACTTAAGCTTGAAACAGAAATTATAGCACATATTTGGGACTTCAAAGAAAGTCTGAAAGTCTCAAGGAATGTATAAAGAATGGAAATATTGATAATATTGTCTGATCAAAATGCAATCAGGTTAAAAATTAATTGAAGGTAGTTGTAAAATACTATAGTACAAAATTAGCTCTTAAATGTTGTAATTGTATCTAAATAATTTACCATAAATGGTAACACTAATCTGACCCATTAAAACATGTAGAAGGCAGCTGAAACATTAATCAAAGGAAAACTTAGTTTTAAAAGTTTATAAGTTTATATTAGAAATGAATGAATATTAATGAAAGAACAAATTTAAAATAGAAGATAAAACCAAAGATAAATTATTAAAATGAAAATCTAAGGAGAAAAAAGACAGAAAGAATACCACAGTATAGAAGATTGGAAAGAATACTTCTTGTAAAGAGCTGGGCACAGGGTTGCAAGAAAGGATGAACGAGAGAGATTGACACAGTTAAACACTGTGGGCAGTGGCTGGTAGCAACTATAAGGTAAAGTATTAGGCTTTCTATAGGGTTTAGGCAAAGGGGGAAAAAGGTGCCTAAGAGAATGTTTTCCCACTAATAGGGAAGATTTATAGCTATGATAATAAAATTTGGGTAAAATACTAGTTTTTGTGAGATAATGGCAGGCAGGGGATTTACCCATACATTGTTGATAACTTTTAAAGAATGTTTTTTAAGGTAAACATTGAGCAAATGGAGAAGCTGCTCTTTACTCTCTGGACATTTGTCATGTTCTGTCTTCAGTGTTGTGAAGTCAGATAAGATAGTGAAATGAAGTTTTCCTCATTTCACAGCATGAGCCCAGTTCGGTCTCAGCTGGCAGCCTCTGACACTTCTCACCTGCTTTGTGTAGGATATAGAACCATCTCAGTTAAAATTTCAGAATATTTTTGCCCAAATTTCTCATCAAAAAGTCTCCATCTAAGGAATTAATTGCAAGAGGAACAGTGATCAAAGGAATATTAACCATGTGGCTAAATCTAAACAGATTGTTAGTATAAAAAATATTCTATTTGGTAGAGCTGGAACATTATGACATGTTTTAATTGGGAAAGGAACCTTTCATTGAACTTTGACCACATCCATATTGACATTGTTTTGATGAGGTGATGGGTTCAGCAAGCAGGGTCCTTGAGTTCCTTCTGAGAAAAGTTCCAGCAGAGCTCCCCTGTCAACCACACATGGCAAGTTTACCCAGGAGAGGAAGACATTTGCACAGACACAGGCACTCGAAGGGAATATTTTAGAAATAAAAGTTTATTAGGAAAAGGAAGAGACAGTCACAGTCACAGGTGGGCAGGAGAACTTCACTTTGCCAGTGCAGACGTTGTTCTTTTGGGAAGAGGTTCTTTCCTTCATGGAATTGTTATCTCTCATTAATCACTTTTAGGGTTAAGGGTCATGGCAAAGTCCAGGTCTTTGTCATTGGATCAGACCCAGCCACACAAAGCCCAGAAGCAATGTGAGGTATTAAACATGTCAAAAGCCAATGTCTGCGTATTGTGGGCCGTGGTAACAACTTTCCAGCCAGAAACACAGAGCAACCAAGTACCAAGTTCTAGTTCCTGCTCAACTACTTCCCATGAACCTCTCTCCTCTTTACATAACCTTTGTTCTAGGAGACCGTTTTCATAATGCCCATTCTTCCTCCTTCATGGCGAGAACTAAATCCCCAATATTTGAACCATCTTGGAGCTGTGCAGCTTAAAACTCATGGTCTCTTGGAAGAGTTTCTTGTTTTATCCCAGAAGTCTAAGATGGTTGAGGAACAGTCTTAAAGCGTGAATGTCCTTTGTAGGCAATGAAAACCACTTTTCCTTCTACCTTTCTGGGTTCTTAGCTGAGCATCCCTCTGAGACATTTTGGGAGGTTACCAGGTAAAGCACCTTAAAGAAAGGCTTGGTTGTTATGGATGCAGATTTAGGTCGATCTTTAAGTGTTCCTACAGATTTGTCATTCTTTGTACTAGAGGGAGACACTCTTACAAATGGAGATTTCTCTCACAGGAGGTTGACTTCTGCCTAAGTTTCAGGGCTGCTTCTGTGTCTGATATTTCTTAAAAATAATCAGTTCAAAATGATCATTATACCAAAGAGATGTTGTAGAGGGATTCTTCTCCCCTTCATATTGTGTTTTTTAAATTCGGGTGATAAAGATAATGGCCAACTTTAGAGCTCAAATTAGCTCAATTGAAAGTATATTAAAGATTAGAAGTACAACAATTTATACATATTGATTTTCTGAAACAGCAGATAGGGAAAGACACCAATTTAAATAAAGGCAAGAAAGGAAGGAAAACTATCAAGGAGAAATGATAAGAAAATGGAAACTAAAATAAGATAGAAAATAAGAGTCCATTTTTATGTTTTGGTCTTGAAATGATAGCAGCCACAAAATTTATAAGCTTATTCTTATATTCCCAAATTAGAAAATTCTTCTCAAGCATGTGATCATGTATAAAAGTTAACCTCATCAGTGTCATCCAGACTGTTTTTGTGACCATGAGACAGTCCAATTACAGATGATTATAAAGATGATATTAAATCATTTGGAAATTGAAAAACACATGTCAAAATCAAATTTGCATGGAAATTAGAATATTTGTAAAAGTGGATCATACTGAAAAGGCCAAATACAAAATCCCAAAATGAAATGAGAGGAAATAATTAAATATATAAAAACATCTAAAATAGAAGAGAGATAAGTCATGTGTCTGCAGTAAAGAGAATCAGGGTGTCATTAATATGAAGGCAGGGCTTTTGCTCCTGGGCCACAAAACCCAACACTGACCCATGAGAATGCCTCTTCACAAGAGTTCGTTCAAGATGGCCACCAAGGAATTAGCAGGCTGGATGTTCTAAAAGCGCTTCTCTGAATGGTGGGAGTCTGATTATGTGTGAGGGGAGGGGAGTGCAGGAGTGAGCGATGTGAAGGGTGTGGAGACTTGCATTTCCAGGTTTAGGTATCAGGTGTCAAGGTGTTTGACTCTGCAAGCCGTGCTCTTCATGGTTACTAGCCTGTAACAATCAGCACGTGTTTGTTCTGGATGTTATTCCAGGGAACACCGAGAATTTATTTTAAGGATGAAACAGTTTTCCAAGTTCCAGGGAATGCAGGGATGCAGGTGGAGAGAACTGTACATGTTTCCAATTAAAGTTTCAATACAAGGAGCAGAGAGGGAGAGGAGGAACAAAACGGTGATTCGAGTTTAATTCCTATTAGTCCTAATGTTCAGGGAAGGAAGTTCTCACTCCACTCCAGGGGGAAAAAAATGGGAAGGATCTGGCCTCAAGGGATCTGGCTACAAGGTCAGGGAGGGGAAGGGGCCAGGTGATTCAGATCACAGTAAGGACTGGTTTTTCCTTTGTGAACTGGAAGACATGGGAGGGTTTGAAATAGAGTAGTGACATGAGCTGGTTGCCATCTCCTGTCACATGGGGACAGTGGGGAAGAGTGAAGGGTGCAGGACAAGCTTCTTCAGGGTGTTTCAGTTTAGCAGGTGGATTATTTCCAGCTGTGTTATGTGAGGTCCTGGAAACTCGGGTGGAACTATTCACTTAGTTACCTAAAAGAACAAAGATGGGGGCATTATCCAGATGTAGGACTTGTCCAGAAATAATTTCCACAGCTAGAAAGGTCATCTGTATAGGTGTCCCTTTGAAGCTTCTGGTTTTATGTGTCATCCTGTCCCCATCAGATGAGCATTCCTTTCCTTTCTCTTTGACACACCCCACCCTTTATATCAGGACATAAATGCCTTCTTCCTGATTGAACATGGAATCCTCTTAATATGTAGATTCCCTGCATATGTTCTACTACATAGATCTTTTTCACCTGCTACATCTGATGACTTTTTGATTACTTGACCCAGAAGAGTAGGGAAAAATTTCTTCTCCATTCCTATAAGAGATTACTATAATAACCTGGGCAGAGAGAGTGATGGTTTGGGCCAAAGTAATGGCATTGGGAGCAGTATAAATATTCAAATCTGGAGTGGGTGAGATTTATTGATGGATAATATCCAAGTTTTAGAGAGATCAAGAATGACAGCAAGATATTTTGACCTGAGGGCTAAAGTTGTCACTACTTAAGATGAGTAAGGCTGTAGGAGGAGTTGAAGTGGAATAGAATATGCAGAGCTTGGTTTGGTATATATTAACTTCAGGTCGCTTGCTAGCAGATATTCAAACAAGATATTGAGGCAATGGAAAATAGGATAGAATTCAGAAATAGTCCTTCTAACCTGGTTAAGCCTTTGCATAGAATTTGAATCCAAAGATTGATGACTTAAATGACAATTTATAGTAACACATCAGTTAATCATCCTGATTCTTTTCTATTTTAATATACATATGCCAGAGTCCTCAAACCTAGTGAATATGTAGCCTTTGAAGTTTTCTAAAACAGGACTTAAGCATTTAACTTGGGTAGGTAGGTTATTTATATATGTCCTAAAAACTGTTTTCAAACAATTTCTTACACTTTTATCAATGAAAATTTTATGTTCCCAATTAGGTAACTCTAAATGTTTGCTGAAATGGCACTTCCTCAGCTGGCAATTACTTTTAAAAAGCTGAACTATCCATAAACACATATTTTAAACAAATTAGCACTCAGTAAGATGACCCAAGTTCAGCATCATGGACAGATTTTTTTTATTTCAATTCCATCGTTATCCTACAAGAGAAAATAAAATAAAAACAATTATAAAAGTCTAACAGTAAACCTAATATTTTCTCTTCTTGAACCCCTTTTCCAGGAATGACCAATGGAAAACTTCCCTCTCCTCTTGAAAAGATTTGGCCTCAATGTTTTCCATCTTTTAGTACTGATGGTTCTAGTTCAAAATATCATCAGCATCTACCCTTTCCCTTAACAGTTCCTAGGGCACTAAAAGTCCCAATTTCCCCCACTTTCCCTAGAGAGTTGAATTACTCATAATAGGGTCAGGATGAATTTCCTAAATTTTCTGTATGGCTGTAAATGAAGTATTTAAAGATCTGAAACTTCCTCCTGCTGTTCACCAAATTTTTTTTCTGCAATTCAGAGCATCCCCCATGCATAATTCAACTAGAAGCAGACATTACAATCTGTTTCCTTATTCCTGGCATAAAAATAATCCTACTTCTGTACATTAGAGCATGGCCTCACTGTCAGCTCTGGGAAAATCACGCTTTCTTGGGTCACCGATTACAAAGAAGATACTTACCTATGAGTTTTGCCCCTTGGAAAGATGCCATCCAGTATAGTTTTGTACTTGGTGTCTTCCATGTGGTCACCCTGCTGTTCTGAATGCCAGGTGGCCTTGGGCTTCACGAGAATAAAAAGGAGTAACACAATTTAAGACCGTAGATGAACAAACTCAGTAACAGCATCACCCAGTTGACCATAATGATTAAAAACAGTAGTTCTATGGTGTCATAATCTGTACTGTCTTCCATGTTAATTTGGTTGTATCTAGAAGCTAAGGGCAGATGACAGCCAAATGGAAAACAAAACACAAATGTCCCTCGACCCTCACTCTTTTTCTTCCCCTTGACTAAAGCTTATAAGAAATACGCCTGGCTTCACACTCAATCATGACTCCTAGCTTTGGCCATTATCTTGTCATCCCCTGTAACCAGGGCAACCTGTGATGTGACAAGCAGAGTATATCCATGATGGCAGCCATTCTGCTGGTGTCCAGCCACGCCCCCTGCTCACTTTACCTTTCTGGTCACACAAATATGGAGGTAGAATGTCTCTTCCTTGTCACGTCTTCATACCCTGTTGACCAAGATGTCATCTTACTAATAAAGTTCTAGTTGTCGAATTCCCCTGATTCAGTGCATTTACTTTGCTAACACATAAAGCATTCAGGCCCATTCAGCCTCACAACTAGACCACTGCTTGCCAAGAAGATCATCTAACTATGTGTATTAAATTACACACAGAGCTCATATATTTTCTTTTTCCGGTAAAATAGCTTTCTCTTTTGGCCATAATTTAGATAGGAGCTAGGGTTGGGTGATAGAGACTGCTGTATTTTAGTTCAAAAACATTAGTCATTCTATCAATTAATTTACTCAGTAACAAGCCGCACAACTGTGTGCCAACAGTAACGTAGATGGGCCTTCTTTCATAGAAGTGATCAACTTCCACAAAAACTTGAGTCAACAAACTCTACATTCAGATTCTGTATATTTCTGCAGAGTAACAAGGGAAGGTGTGGGTAGTTGTTCTTCAGTCTTTGACAAAGAAAATATTTTGTTATCCTACAGAGTAATGAATGACTGGATTAAAATAGGAGGGATAAGAGGTTAGAGAAGGGGTAAATGACAGTGGTTTTGGTGAGAGAATCAAGGTTTTGGAGTGAGAGTGATTTGCAGTGAGGTAGAAAGCAGAAGTTACAGTGACATTTAGGTTTCTGTCTTGCATAATGCAGTACCATTTCATTCCACACAGAGAATAGTGTGAAAATCAGATGTGCATAAGTGGATTTGAAAATTTCTCAGGGGGCTGTGGCACATGATTCCGTAGCCACGTGCAAGCTCAGACTCAATACTACGTCATTTGCCTGGTGTCCAACCCATTGTTCCTGATCATGTTCATTTTTTTTTTAATTTTATTTTAGAGACTGGGTCTTGCCATGTTGCCCCGGTAGTCCTCAACCCACGGACTCAAGTGATTCCCCAGCCTCAGCCACCCAAGGCTGGGGTTACAGGCACGCACCACCAATCCCAGCTATTTTTTGAGACTAGGTCTCACTATGTTGCCTGGGGTAGTCTCGAACCCATGGACTCAAGCAATTCCTAACCTCAGCCTCCCAAGGCTGGGATTAAAGGCATGTGCTACCATGTCCAGCCTTGATCATGTCCATTTTTAAGACTTGTTTATCCTCACAACATTGCTGGTCAATCATAAAATGTCTTCAACTCCAGAGCTCAGTACATGGATATCAACGACCAGCTTCAGAAAATATGAAAAAGGAAAATATTTACAAACCAAAGACCCACCTTAGGGAGCAGTGACTACCAGTTTACCTGTGGAATCAGCAACATTAAAACAAACAAACAAACTCCCTGGACTGAGATGTACCTTGTCTTTGCAGCTATCAGTAAGCAGCACAGGCAGACTTCACCCAAAGAAGCTAGGAAGAAAATAAACTTTAAAACAGCCTGTTTCATTACTTTAGTCATAAACATCTCAAGTATTGAGTCACAAAAGATGAACTGACTTTAAGTCCTAAGTTACCTTAGTAGTTTGCTGCAAAAGAAAGTGATGAGTTTTGTAGAGAATGTAGAGTTTTGTTCTCACAAAACCTAGTGCATATGCTCCAATACCATCCCCAGATGCGCTCATGGAAGAGCATAGGATTGTCGATGTTCAATGAGATGCCCCATTGTAGAATTGATAAAATAGTCTAACCCTTTGCTGTAAATATGGTAGCTGCGAGTGACATAACTATTGAGCTTTTGAAAGGGGGCCGGTCTACTAAAAATGCAAAATAGTATCTTAATTTTTATATTAAGTACAGGTTTTCAATCCTGGATATAGTGGGTTAGACAAAGTGTGATAAAATAATTTCATTTTTATCTTTTGTACTATGGGTTTTAGAGACTTTAGAATTATGACATATACTAGGTTTAATATTATTTATATTAGTTTAGTATGAAATGTCCCTTAACTGCTTGCTGTGGCCTTTAATGTCATATTTTTTCCAAAATAACTTACTGTGAAATAAACTGTATTTCATTGTTCTAAAGAATTCTTTTTCCAGGGAATTGAATAAAATGTTCTGCTACATTTTCTCTGAGTTCCAATTGGCATCATTACAACACAAGAAAACAGGTGACTTAGGTAAATGGTGTGATATTTTTCCTCCTTTTCAATTAGCCCAAGCAATCTTCTTGATATAGTAGCTGCACAACATGACCACGTTTTCTAAGTGATGTAGTGAATTCAGACTGTGAGATTTCCCTTGGAGATTAAATTACCTTTGAAATTCTCTAGCTCAAACAGCATGATTTTCTCTTCTCCTCTGTTTTTGGCCTGGAATCCTAAGTGATGCAATTTCTTCTCAGGGAAAATGCATCCAAATGTCTTGGTTGCCCTCTGAGCTCTGCTTAAGTCCAATATCAACAAAGGAGATGAATGATTTTTGCCTAGCCTGCCCTGCCCTTCACCCAGTGGTTCCCCAGAAAGTACAGACAGGAATTAGAATTCTGGTCACCCCTTTTCTTGATATCAGGCAGAGCCAATTGTCTTAAAGACTGGAGTTCTGTTTGTAAGCTGGCATATCTCCTCGGTTTAAATTTGCAGCTAAAGATATTCTATCAGACTCTTAAAGTAGATGGAAAGAGGGCCAGGTGTATCACTCCTATGCATTATTCCATCAGTTGAAAACAAGATCTGTAATCAGTAGCCCGAGTAAAACTAAAGACAAACATTAATAGTTTGAATTTCTTACACAATGGATACAAGTGATGACTTCTTATTTATTCATCCTCAAGATCTAGTCATTTTGTATTTCCTACTAATAAAGGTATCAAGTGTTGCTCCCCCCACTTTAATAGTGGGAAAATTAAAGCATGAGCAGCATCTATATTTTCAGATTTAACACGATTCTGTATCAGTATCTGACTCTGCATATCCAAGTAAAAGCTAAATGTCTACATCAAAGCCAGGTGATACAGATGCTGTGGAAGGATTCCAAGGTGCTTGCAGTCTCTGAATAATGCACATTAAATATGAGCCCTCACCAGACTTCCAACAGTGTGTAGCAGGTGGGTGCTTTTCCCAAATAAGCTATACTCCATGACTCATTTTTCTATCTCTACAAATTAATTGAGGTCTAAAAGTTAAGTCATCTGTATATGCTGAAAAAGTATTTGATAGGACTCAATGTCCACTTATGATGGAAGCCCTCAAAAAACGAACTACATGCAACATACCTTACCATAGTAAAGGACATACGTGGCAAACCCATAGCTAACGTCATTAGAATGAAACATTCTACCCTACTATTAGTAATGTTAAAACCCTCGAAACATAGTGCCTAGCACTGCCCCATATCTACACACACAGTTTTGGTAAATATAAAGGAAGGAAGAAGAAAGGACAGAAGAATGAACAGGTGAAGTTAAAGGCTCAGTTAAAAGGACATCTCGACTTCTCAAAATAGTAGTATTAGAACTTGGTATACGTAGGAAAACGTTCTCTGGTGATGGTCACGTGGGCATGGCAAGAAGTTGAATGTGTGACATTTCTTGGTCTGATCTAAATTTTCCAAAATGAGTTTAGTGTTTTAGCCATGCTTGATCAGGGTTGAGATTAGGCATGGAGACTTCACAAGGGTGATAAAGATTTTAATAATAATTGAGGTTAGAGGAGGTAGCTAAATAAAGACCTGTCAGATGAACTAGAGGGTTTCATTGACACTGAGCTGAAACTGGAAAATCACTGCTAGGCTTTAAATGAAAAGATGTAGCAGGAGGCAAGGTCATTATATGATAAAAGGGGTCAGTCTACTAAAAGGATATCACTATTATATATATAAACTTTCACACCCACATGACTATTATATATATATATAATAAATCACTGATGGATAAAGAAATGTGATGCTTCTCTATGTATATAGGTGTGTGTATGACTATTAGTCAGCCCTTAAAAAGTGAAAATCCTGCTATTAGCAGCAATATCTGTGAGCCTAGAAGAAATTAGGTTTCCCCTAAATGAAATAAGTTGGACAGAGACATATGCACAATTTAATTTTTATGTCTAATCTAAAAGTCAAACTTTAAAAGCAGAGAATAGCTTGGTACTTTCCAAGGGTTGAATGATGAGGAAGATAGAGGTTGGCCAAGGGGTGCATACTTCCAATTATAAGATGTAATAAGTTCTAGGATCTAATGTGTACCATAGTTAACAACAGTGTATTGTATTCTTGAAAATTGCTGAGAGTAGCTCTTAAATGTTCTTACACACAAAAAAACAAGTTATGTGAAGTAGTGAAGACATTTAACTAAGCCTATTGCAATCACTTCACAATATATATGTGTATCAAATCATCACATAATACACTTTCAATCTACATAATGTTATAAGTTGCTTATACCAAAGCTATAAAATATTTGTAGAGTTAAAATAGAAAAATACATGATTTTTGGTAAATGGAAAATAATCTCTAAATGTTTGATCTACTAAGGGCAAAACATTAACTATTGCCAAGCGTTATCATTCTTGGGAGTCATTCTAGTTTCTAAAGTGTTTTCTTTTTCACTAAAGAGTAGGCATGTGTACCTACAATAGCAAATTTAGCATTATTGAAGTAATGACTTTAATAAAAAAAATTAAAAATTGGAAGAAACACACAGCTGATGGAAAGTAATACATGGCGCAACCACTTTGGAAAATCACTTTGCAGTTTCCTATCCAAGATGAACATCCACCTACTATAGGACTCACCATTTCACTCAGTTATTTACCCAACAAAAGGAAAGCATGTGTCAATGGGCATACATGTAGATGAATGCTGGCAGGAATATCCTCAAGTTGGAAACAACTCAAATGACCATTACATAAGTCATTAAAGAACTTGCCATATAGCCATACAATGGAATATTGTTTAGCAAAAAAAAGTGAGTTGCTAATACACACAATGGAGATGAGTCTCAAAATTATGCTGAGTATAAAAACACCCCAAAATTCTGCATTATCCCACCTCAGGGTGTGGGCAATGGTAGAGATGAAGGAGATGGAGAGTGAGATTACACAGGGACATGAGGAAACTTTTGTTTGTAATGGTGGGTTCAGGGGTATGCATGTAGATTAAGACTTAACAAATGTTCTCTTTCAATATGTGCTGTTTATCTCATGTCAATTAGAATATATATTAATTTTGGAAGAAACTATTCCAGGATAAAAAATTGCTCAAATGAAATCCTGTTGTGACTGATTTCCCACTCATGCATGACAAGAGAAATGTTCAGCAGTTTTTTTCAGGAACTAACATTTTAAAATAAAAGTATGTATTCCCAAATTATAGTTTTAACCCAACATCCTCTAATTAGACAAAGAATGAATCATTCGTAAGCAGTCTTTATAAAATGGCTGACTAGGAAGTCAAGCTTTTATGTGAATTTCACTGCCTTCTAGAAATAAAAATCTACCCTGCTTTGATTTAAGCACTACAAGCAGCAGCTTGTGGACAAATGCAAATAAGATAAAATTTGGAGGACAGTTATACCTAAGATTAGAATAAAGCTAAAATGAATTTGAGGTCAAAGCATTCCCATAATAGACTCATGGGAATCTTAATATCCCTGGTACTCATCCAGGGTTGTGGGCAGATGTCTTATGCTTGCAACAATTGAGGTTCCTTCACTCCAGTTGTTCTCAAATTTATTACAGCCACAGAATCTTGCATTTCAGGCTGAGGATTTTTTCCTATAGAGGATAGATTTTGACTTGGCTGACCACCGATCACTGTTGCAATGATATCCTTGTAACAGGATAACTTGCAGTCAGTATATAAATTAATGGGCATGGTTTGGGTCCTAATGAAACTTTTTTGACACAAACGGGGGATGTGTGGGTTTGGATTGTAGGTGATAGTGTCAGCCTGGCTCGTTGACAGGAGAATGAAAAATGAACTATTAAGTTGGCCAGTGGCAAAGGACATTCCTGTGAACTCACTAAGAGCAGGTTCCTAATGTTTGTGAGCATCTTGCAAGCTCAGACACTGTATTATAAAGTTTATATCCTTTTTTTTCCTTCAACAAGAGGTTGGAAATACTCCTCTCACACAGGAAATCCAAGAACTGGTGAGTCAAGATCACTCAAGGTTGACTCATAGTTAATGAATAAAAGAATGATAGGATTTGAGGTCTTCAGAACCCTTGTGTGTTCCACTTGATTACCCACATTAGATCCAGAAAGACAACTAGCATTGTTCTAAACATTTTATAAATATAAAATGAGGATTTCCTCTGCCAAATTTTAATACTGTATAGTGGTCAAAGATCTCAAACAACAATGAACTCCATTGTGTAATTTATCTTGATCACTACAAACTCAGGTGTCAAATCCTTGTAAATGCCAAGGGCATACTGCTAAGGCATGCTCCTTCAGCCTATGCCACAGTTGTGACATCAGCAGTCAAGAGAATTCTCCAGAAGGGCAGAGCCTCTATAGGTATCTTGCTTTACTGTGAAATCCTGGGTCTTGGTTAACTCCTCGTAAAAGGGGCTTTCATGATGGTACATATTTTGATAACACTCGGTTATTTAATCAGCTGGTAAAATAACAGCATTGATCACAACCCTGCAGGAGTTTGTATTATGAGCTCCCCAAGATCAACGCATGTCTACTTTGTTCGATTAGTTTAAATATATTGGGTATCAGCAACATGGCCACATGCCATTAATTAGGGAGTTAGTCCATAGTTTCTTATTGAATTTTCTTAAATTACTAATACACAAGCACAATATTACTTCTGCTGCTGGAATTCTCCAAGCATTAAACTATTAGCACATCATGATTATTTTGATTATTTAATGACTTGCTTTTTTAATGAAACAAAACTTTCATCCCGATATCAATTATGGAAATCACAGCTAAAACTATCTTTTAGTTCAAGCTGCAATCATTTTCCATAAAAACGGCTTCATTTTCACAATATTTGAACTGTGATTATTTAAATTTCTTACTAGCTCTTTCAGAGTATATATTTTGATTGATTGATTCCATCAAGAAAGCCTTATAACTGAGGAATACTTACATTATCTTCCTGAAGGAAATAATTCAAAATGAACTTTAAGAGATTTTTTTTTGCAACAGAAAATCCCTTGAGTTAAAAAGTTGAAATTGATTTAGACCTATTGACAGAAATCCCACAGAATGAACTGAGAACCCGAACATATGTATAAATGTACACCCAAGATAAAAATGTTAATGATACTAAAACAGTGGTCCTGAGAAAGCCATATAAGTACACCAGGTTCCATTTCTTAATGATTTTGTTTCTCACTTCAAGCTGGTTTTGTTAGTTTTTGCTTAATTCTGCTTGATAAATATGGCAGGTTTTTAATAACTCTTCTAGCTAACCCAGCATGTTTTTGCTGCCTAAGATACTCAAAAACTACAGAATAAGGAAGTTTGTGTCACTTCCCTAAGGGAGGGGAGGCTGTGCTAAAAGAAGCAGCAATATTCCTCACACCTTTCTATGGAAAATAACCTCTGAATTCCTTAGAAAGATCCAGCAATTTCTAAAACATGCTGTGTATTGGGATCTAATCTTATAAATACATGAACTTAAGAATTCCTAGTTATTTTGCAACCTCAGCTCCAGTAAAGTTTCAAGCTTATAATTGGCCCAAACATTTAGAATTCTCTTAAGTGCTAGTAACTTTAAATGTCTCTTTTCTATGTACTCTTACTGATATAAATATTACAAATCTCATGCAATCATCAAAAAGATATTACATATGTTTGATAATTGAGTTTCCTTTAGCAGAATTTCTGACATTCTATTCATCTGTTTTGACATGAATTATTGTCTTGATGAAGTCTTCAATCAAAGGATGACAGTTCACATCCTGTATTCTCTACTTTATAAATAAGTTTAAAAGGTGACTTTTAAAATGCCATTCGTTTTCTAATTGTTCTGATATGTGCAGTCCCTATTAATTTTTTCCTCCTCATGTTGCTCTTTCCCAATTATTCTAACACATCTCCTCTAGACATAACCATGTGGGAATTTCAACCCACTCTCCCTGTTTTGTTTCAGCCATAATTAAAGATAGGACATGTAAATAAAATTTTCTTTATAACCAGCTCTTCAAAGACAGTTCTCACTTTTCCTATGTTCACTGCATACAGCTATTTTTTTTCTATATAAACGCTAAATTTATTTTTAAGATTTTTTTTTGATTGCACACACACACACACACACACACACATTACATCATTGTCTACCCCAAGGTTCTAACACCACCGTATCACCTGTGATCCATCTTTATCTCGTGTCCCCCTGGCCCCCCATTTTACTTTCCTCCCTCTCTTGCTCTGTGCTTCAGTTCTGTTGGCAGTTTTAAATTTTACTTGTCCTTTTGTTTGCTTTCCCTATATTCCCTCCTAGAAGTGAGGGACTTCTAGGACATGGTTCCTTCTAGCTCCATCCCTCCGCTGACATGATTCCTTCTAGCGCCATCCATGTTGCCATGACTGACATAATTTTTGATTCATCTGTAATATTCCATTGTGTACATAGACCACATCTTTTTGATCCATTTGCCTGTTTGGGGGCATTTGGATTGTTTTCATATCCTGGTTGTTGTAAGTAGTGGTGTGATAAATATCCGGGTACAGGTGTCTTTTTTAATTATTTAAAAAGAATTGGAAGATTTAATTCATCATCACTGCTAATGACCATGCCATGCATTTCTTATCACCAGGTTTTGACTTGTTTATTCATGATGCATAGGAGAGTCTTCTCTCAAGCATCCTCCACAGCTTGTTCTGCCACCTCTTTCAAGGTTTTGCTCAAGGATAACCTATTCGCTGATTTGGGTCCATATTTGTCATCAATGCATCATTCATTGGCACCTGGAACAATTGCTGACATTAATATTTGCTCATTACATTTATGGTGAAATGTTTTCTGTACTGAAAGTGGGACCCATGGTGACTGTGAATACTGAAGTGCATGTCTCATTTAATGATTCCTCGTGCTCAGCCTCCTGGCTAGGATTCTGAATTCCACAAGCTCTACAATTTGGTCAACTCTTTTCCATTCAAGGTAAATTAAAAAAATGAACTCTGCCATTTCTTTTGTTCTCTGAGTTTAATAATATTCCTCTTTCTGATTTCCTTTTAGCCTGCTTTCCTTTAGAAATTTAAACTATGTAAGTCCTAAGAAAATAATGCATGAAGCTTGAGGGAAAGATCAAGTGTTATGTACATTAATCATTTCCCTCTTATTTCTATGAGTGTAAACATTGGGTGATAATGATAATCACCCAATATCTAAATTCACAGATCTCTTCTCATACCAGCCACAGGTCACCTGAAATTCCTTCTCACAGCAATCCAGAGATACTAAACAGGAAAAAAAAAATTATAAATACTGCTTAGCTGAATTTATAAGAAAGGTGTGACAAAAATGCACAGAGAATTAAACTAGAAGGGAGCTGAGTTCACTAAGGGAAGTAGAAACCATTATTTAAAACAAAAGCAGCTTAATGAGGAAAATGATTACATTAGGGTCAAAACAGATGGAAAACAGGTTGGGTAGGGTTGAGTGACCTAGAACTTTAGTTACTACAGGAACCCCTTGTGTCTTCATTTTATGGCTGAACAACAGGCATCAAGGGAAGAGGGGCCTGTCTGCTCACAGTGGCAATGATAGAAACAGAGTGGATTCTGTCTGGTTCTGGAATCTGTTCTTTCTCTTGCTAGTGTAGAATCTCTCCAAACAGTCAGATATGGAAGCCACCAAAGTAGTCCTCTAAAATTAAAAAAAAAAAAAAAAAACTTGATAGTTTAAAACTTATCAAACACAGATGAACAGAAAATGCTGAACTGAATGAACGTTTTGAGGTTCAGTCACCCGGAATCATCTTGGAGGAGAAACACATAAGCTGTGAGGTTAAGATAAGGATGTGAGGTTAAGATAAGTTTGTTGTGATTCACAACAAACACATACTTCTAATAAAATCCCCATATAGGGAGCAGAAAAAAAGTACTTTTCCTGGCTTGATGAAGTAAAAGAACTTTAGGTAGGAAGTAACTAAATATTTAATTCTAGCAGGGTAAACAAAAATCCATGTTAAGCTAACAGCACACCAAAGACAAATAGCAAAACTGAAACGCAATTGGATAAGGATAGTTTATCTATAAAGAATGGTAAACCAACAGTAGTCACATCAATAGCACTAAAAATGTCAGACAACAGTGGATATTATTAATAGAAAAATATAGCTTCAAAAAGTGATGAAGAAAAGTACCTGCTTTCCTAAAATTCTGCATCCATTTAGAGTATTTCTAAATAAAGGTGAAAAGAAAACATTATGAAATGTACACACATACAACCATCTTGTTACACTTTTAGAATTACAAACTATCCTTTGTTCAATGTTTCACAAAGTTGCATTACATTGAGTTATTTAGTACTAACACCTGATTCTTTTTGTTCCTCTCTAGATTTGCCCAACGTTTTAGTTTTAAACTTTGAAATCACATTAAAAATATCTTGTGTGTGCATTATTAAGTTGGATTGGTACTATTATATAAGTTTTTGTTCTTAGTGAGTTATACTCAATTGCATTTAATGATGTAAAAGATGTTTGGTATTTATTCTATCATTTGTGCACCCATCATTTATGTGCACATCATTTAGTTTTAACTGTAGCTTTCTAAATAGTTATGTATTATTTTAGAGTTATCTTTGTAATGTCCTAACCATACCATGCTAATGAGAGAAAATTCAGTAGCATAATGAACTAGCTCCTGCTGAAACATCTTTTGTTTAGCACGATGTCGATGTCGGTCAAACTACACACAGGTTTTTGTTGGCAACTAGGCAAGTTCATTCGTTGATGAAAAACAATATAGAGTATATATCTAGAACAATGTGTCAGAACAGAAGTTCTAGAAATACATGAAAGTAAGTATGGGAACCACACCATCTGTTTGGAAAAGGACTCTGATGTAATGGGTCTAGAACAGCTATGCAGCTATATGAAGAAAAGTTGAATCCATCCTCTCACATAAAATACCATGATAAACTCTGCATGTGCCAGACATTTAAAAGAAAATAGAACACAAGAGTAATAAAAGAATAGATGGCAAGTTTCTTTACAACCTTAGAGTAAAGAAAACCTTTTTAATAGCTGTGAATCCTGAAGCCATCAAAGATTAATGAAGTAAACTACTTAAAAAACCCATTAACTTCTGCATAGAACAACATCATCAGTAGCAAATAATGATTTTTGAAAATCATATTACAAATGTTTATTTCCCTAAAGTAGTATTAGAGACCAACAACACAATAATCCCATAAAAATGAGCAAGGCATGTGAACATACAGGTTATAGACATTACAAATCATCATTAAACATATGAAAAGGGGAGTCATTGTCACCTAGTAATATAAACACATAGTATAAATTGAAATTGTTGAGCTAACATAGTTATCACATTGATAATCTAAAGTCTGACAACTCCATTGGCAAGACCAGGGGTGTAAAATGGCAAAATCCTCCTGAAGGGCAATTTGTAAATATCTATTAAAAGGTTGTATGTGTTTAACTTCTGTAATAATGTTTCTCTTAGAATTTTTCTGGATCCATAATTTCCTACTTAATTCATGCATACACTGCGGCAGTTACAATGTGGGACATGAGAAATACTCCATAAGGAATATCTGATGAAATCACAATAGTGGAGTCATGTTAGCCATTGAAAGAAAGAGATCGCTCTCTCTCTCTCTTTACACACACACACACACACACACACACACACGTATGGAAAAATCTCCAATATGCAAGGTGAGATTCAAAGAAGAAAATATTGTTCAATAGAATAATATGCGTAGTTATGCTACGTCTCCCATTCTAGAAAATAAGTATAGGAACCTATATTCACATCTGTTTATTCTGCCTACTACAACTATGGAAGGACAGTCAAAGAATGAAGGGCCAAGACCATTCCAGGTAACTTCAAAGAAGGAAACTAAGGACTTCAAGGAAATCTATCCTTGTGATAAAGCTGTAGTAATTTAAGTAGTGAAGGTGTCATTTGAAACAGGGAAACAGACAACTGCAATGAAGTAATGAAGATAGGAATAGATCTGCATGTACACTTAGAAATTTGTGTATTCTCCGAATCCAGAGTAAAAACAAAGACCATCCATTAATTTTGGAGAAGTGGTCATCCATGTGGGATAAGGTAAAATTAGATCACTACTTCACATGATATTTGAAGATGAATCAAATGGACAAATGAGAAAATTAAAACTCAAACAGTAGAAAATACAGAAAAGTATTTCCTCACAGCAGAAAAGCAAACCCATAGCTTGTCAATGATGAAAGGGATACAGGGAGCCTACTCCCTTGGGTGCCATTAAGAGTTGATACATACATTTGATATGGCTATAGATTTGCAAATTTCAAAGAGAGCTGGTTCTACTTTGATTAGCATACCTGCCTGACAGGTCCTCCCTCCCCCAGTTCTGTATGGCAGAAAAGAGGGATAAATAGGAATTGAGGCTAAAGGAGAAAGTTCAGCCATTCTGATATTCAGTCATTCTGATCAGTGATTTTGGAGGATGGAGATGTGAGCCCCGTGAGCTTGGCCATGTGGCCAACACCTGGGATCTGCAGCCTCTGGCTGGCCCAGGCTGGTAGTGTGTGTGTTAAAGGAAACTGAGTTTGGAGATTTGAATTCAGTGTTGGAGTTGGAGTTTAACTCAAATGTTTCTGGAGACGCTAGGTGAACTAGGCCTAAATAAATGAACTTTTCTGGTTCCTGTAGTTCGGAGTTTCTTTCCACTGCCTGAAATTGAAGCCAGGACCCTAAGGTTTTTTTTCAAGGTCTGAGAGGGGAAAAGAGCGGAAAGAAGCTGGTAGCTGATTTTTGCATACCAATAGTAGGTAGTGAAGATGCTAATTAACTGCTTTTAGTCAGCTTCCTAGGGAGAAGCGGGCAGGTGTTTTGAGTTCAAGTCAGAAAACCTTTATTTAAACCCGATTTCGAAGTGAGAAGGACTATACATCAAGGTGAAGAAAGCATCACACCTTAGATTATCTGCTTGGAAAAGCTGGAACACGCTAATGGACACCCGCATTTTGAAGCTGGAACACGCCAATGGACACCCGCATTTGAAGCACCCGCATTTGAAGCTGCTGATGAACTTTGATTAGACATTTGGTAAGGTCAACAGGGATTAAAAGACTTAGGGTTTTGGACAATGTTGTGGCAATCGGGGGTTCTCCTTATGTTTCTTTTGTAATATCTAATTTGAAAATCATTTTGTTTAGTAATAAATTAGCCTGCACTCTTAAGAGTTTTGTTCTGGCTTGGGAAATGCAATAAGGGCTGAGAATGGTGGTAAGGACCTACCACTAGAAATATTGGAGGTCTTTAGGCTGCAGGAGCTGTTCAAAGGGTAAATTGAGGCAAGCTAGTAAGCTGTAAACTGCAGTTCTTTTTCTTTGTTTGTTTTTATTTTTTTTCTTCCTGCAGTCTCTGGGGCAGGAAGCTGAAAAGCAGTGGCTAGAATCTGCATAACAAAGGTGACTGTTCAGTGAAGGCATCACCTTCAGGAGGTTAGAGTTTGAATCTGCCTGGAGAGGCGCTGGCAGGTGGTTATTGAGTTTTTTTTTTAATTAATTAATTAATTAATTAATTTTTTTATATATAAATTTCACAACTTTGTAATCTCAAGGGTTTGCCCCCCTCCCCTCCCTTCCCCCTTTTCCCTCCTGTTCATAGTTGTGCATTTCATTTTGTTGCTTAGCTTGTTTTGATTTTCCTCAAGGCTCTTATTTTTTTATTATTTTTTTTTCCCTATATCCCTTACATTAGTGAGACCATTTGGTTTCTGCCTTTTTCTTTGTGGCTTGTTTCTGCTAATATGATTTCTTCTAAATGCATCCATGTTGTTATGAAGTCGTCCAATTTGTCATTTTTAATTGATGAGTAATATTCCATCGTGTATATATACCACAATTTTTTCATCCAGTCCTCTGTTT